>CATKWJ010000633.1:0-66637 GCA_949825065.1 Odontocerum albicorne | reverse complement strand
TTGATGAGCTGTAAATAAAAAATCATTCTTTTATATTGAAAAATGTAATAATAAAATATGGTAAAATTTTGTTTAAAAAATATCGATACATATTTTTTTTTCTTAATAGTAAATTAAGTTTCGAGTTTATTGTGAGTCTGAAAAATTTAAGAAATACTTTTAATGATACTCGTATATTGCTCGAAAACGAATTTCAAAAATAAACTTTTATAATAAGCTAATTTAAAAATATTTATAAGGAAATATATCACAAATTTACTAAAGGTGAAAGCCTTATTGAAATAGTATTTCCATAAAACTTTCAGCTAAAGTTATTTTGTTCCTTTTGTTGAAATATTTCAAAAATCTAAACGTAAAATAATTTAAGTGTCATTTGAGGTTTAAATATAATATAAATAAAAATAAGACCCATCATTTTATTATTATGAAAACCTCTATATATTTCGTATCTAACATTAATGAGCTTATTTTTTAAATCTTCCAAGAAAATGATCTTTCCAGTTAACCGGTAAACAAACGAGAAAAACAATTTAATTAAGGTCTTTCTTTGATTTCGTCGTTTTTCGTGTTTTTGCTGTAAGTAAGAAGTATTTTCTCTTTTTTAAAAGTAACTTCCTATATTCAACTCCCCAAGGGGTCGCGGACTAACTAAACGTTAAATATGGCCTTTATATTTTCAGTAGTCTTTTTCGGTAATATCTAAGAGGCAGATATTCGCAAATAAGACTCAAGGGCGAGTTGTTCTTAGGGTTTCCCTCATTCTTGGGAGCCATTGAATTTATTCCCCAGCTATTACAACAGCTATATGTTAGTTCGCCTCGAAACTGGTTTGATCATGACTTTAAAGAATGTAAAAGGCCAGACAGTGGACCAAACGGAGAGAGGCGTTTTATGGCATCCCTGTTTTCTTGATGAAGTGAGAGCAAAAAAATGTATTTAAATGACAACTGGCCTGTTTGAAAATTTAAATAAATACAACTTTAAAAACTTTTCTGAATTGTTAACTCATTAATATTCTGTTCTTTCACCCGTGACTTCGTAACATCTCGTGGAAATTAAATTCAGACAAAAATAAACTCGAAAAAATATCGTCTCTTTTTTTCTTCAATTGTCTCCGAACGAAAAAAAATCCCTATTTTTGTTTTCAATCTTTACGCTCGTTTCACAAGTGCTTGCTATATTCGCTTGACAACTTAATATTCTTTTTACATTTTTATGTAGGGATTTCGCTTCAGTTATTATCATTAGATGCTTACTGCAACAAATTTGAAAATTAATCCATTTTTATAAAAAAGTATTTTCCAAACGAATCGAATCAAAACTTTCACACATGACAGCGCACGCATGGAAATTTTATATAATGAAAGGAAGCATTTCAAAACAATTCGGTAAAGCAATTTGCCTGGCAAACAATATCTAGAATTCTTATGTGACAATTGCGTTATATACAGTACAACCTTACGGATATATTACAAAGCTGCAATCTTTTTAAATCATCTATAAATATGTTTAAGAGGTCTTAAGTGAAAACCAGGCTGAAAACCATTTTAAAATAAATTGAGTGCCAATGGGAATCGACTCCGTAACCCCCGGGCTGAAAAACAGGAGTCTTCCGAACTATTGTAGGTCATGTCAATTAACAACACATGATAGATAAAGAAATATTTAGATTTAATATAACCATTTGTAAGAGATTGATGTTCTAAATACAAGAATAATGAAAAATATAATTTTTGATGATGACTTGGACATACCATATTGAGCGAGTGACTTGAGAAACAGTAACGATGAAATAATGTTTATCTAAAATAAGTAAAGAGCAACGAAGAGATAGTTCGAATAAATAGTGGGTCTGTTGAAGAATTTTCAATTGGGAGAAAGGTAAACAGTATGAGAAATAATAGTGAAAATATGAAGAGATACTCGCACATACGAATATATGGATTCAAACGAGGCAAAGTGCGTGTATGTGGATAGAAAATCAAGACGTTTTTTCTCTGGGTACCTCAAAAGACTAGGTGTCTATGTATTTATACCTGAATTCTCCCAAATCGTTAATTTTTTTGTAACCAATAGTTTTTCAATCCATTTTATAGGTTTTCTTAATGCAAGGCGTTTAACTGAAATCTGGTTATAATAAATCTTTTCGAAAACAGTACACTGCTGAGTCGTCTAATCGTCTAACGTCTAACCGATCTTAAATCGGGCGATAATTTCTTACGCCAGACCTTTAGTGGGCCTTTATATTGTGACAAAACCCTCGTTTGTCGGTTATAGCGCCTTCGGTATCAGCTATATAACAATGTATACAGAAAAGATATATTCATGCTTTACTCCTTCGCTGAAAGATGTAAGATATTCCTGAAATTCTAAGAGAGATTACACCAACCCTCATAGACTTCTTGAATTTGTTATGATTACACGTAGATTTATATTTGACAAGAAAAGATAGACTCATAATACCATTTTAAAGTCTTAAATGGCAAGCATTTAACTTAAAAAAAATGAAGATAGTGATTATCTTTTTGAGATATTTGAGATATTGTTATCAATTTCCTATTATTTAAAACTTATATATATTAACCCTGAAAAAGAAACCTAGAAATATTAAAATCAACGGAAATAATCAAATAAAATCTATGTTAAATTGACTTTATTTATATCATTTAGGAAAAATTTTATTTTGCACTATAAATTTCAAGTATAAAAATATGTGGCAATGGTTTTAAAGTATATTTTTATCCAGTATTTACCCAATAGATATCTAATTCTTGTTCTCTTTCTAAGAACATACCTAGTTAGGAAGGCAGTACAACAAAATACAACCCTATAATCATATTTCGCTTCCATCACCTAATCTTACAGTATTATCATTTTTTTTTTGGCCTGGATGACATTTTTATAGGAACATTGTTCTCTGTTTTATTTATATACAGTAAGGAAATCTGTTGGTGGATCTCCAGGTAGATCTGAAGTAAGATTTCAATTATTTAACGTCTACTTACTTACAGCCCGCGAAGTATCTGAGAAAACAAATAATATTCACATATAACCCTTCGCTAAAAATAAGATATCTTCCGCTCTCTTCAGGACCAGAGCTTCTGATTACAATAGAATCAATAGCAGAACAGATAGTACACAAGTGAAATAAACTACGGCGGCTCATATTCCCAAAAAGAATCAAAATTGTCGCAGGAAACGTTAGATCTTATGAAACAAAGAAGAAAAATTATATCTACATAACCCGCTTCTACATCACCATCTTTCTCAGAGATCAATAGAATGCTACGCAAAAATATTCGTAAAGATATCCGCGAATATAACACAAAAATGGTTCAAAGGACGATTGAGAATAGAAGAAGTCTGAAAAAGCTAATGTGCCATTTGGTCGTCTCCACGTCCATCTTCTTTGTGATATCTTTTTAAAGAGCGCATTTGATACGTACATTTTTTCCGCTAGCGAAAATTCTATCATTCGGTTTCCTCTTTCGTTTCTTTCCCCGTAGCGGAAATTACCTGTGCACTCATCGTCATTTCTGGTTTGTCCAATTTTTGCGTTCAAGTCTCCCATGATAATTTTAAAGAGGTTTTTCTTCTTTCCATTAAGACTCCTAAGGTCATCGTAGAATTTTTCAATTTCGTCGTCATTGTGGCTTGTTGTGGGTGTGTAGACTTGAATAATTTGAAGGTTGTATATTTTATTATTTTAATTGTCAGCATTGCCATTCTGTCTGATGTTGCTGTAAACCCGACAATATTCGTTTTTAGTTTCTTACTTACCATAAACCCTACTCCACTAAGTATACCTGATTTAGTTCCTGAGTAATATAAGATATTTCCGTTTGGTCTCTCAATGAGTTCTTCTCCAGCTCTCCTTACTTCACTTAGTCCCACAACGTCCCATTTGATCTTTGTGAGTTCTTCTTCCAGTGTTAGTAGTCGATCTTCTCCTTTAAGCGATCTGCAGTTGAAGGTGGCTACAGACAGTTTGCATGAATGTAGTGGGTTGACTGTATTATTTTGTATGGGATAGAATCCCTTCCGCGTATTATTTCCCCCTGACACAGATGGTGTAATCAATACGGAGAATGAGGGTGAGGACTGATTTTGTATATAGACAGTCATTTTGTTTGTTTCGCCTAATGTGATTTATCTATCAAAAAATGCCTTGACACCTACCACACTTGGCAAGGTAAAGGAGGTCTAGAAAGGGATGGGATTAGTACACATATATGGTAGATTTTTATGCTCATTTTGAAAGCTAGACGAAAAGGCACGTTTATTAAAGGAAGAGACAGAAAAATTATTTCGAGGGGACCATTCGGAGTAATTCCAGGATTTGCCGCAGGCACAGTATACGTAGTAGTTGAAAACAAAAGAGGGTGACGTACAGCCAACGATAAGTGTGTCCAAAGGGTGCCCTTTGGCAGACGTAAGCATTTTGGAATGGAGGGGGTTAACCCTCCGATCGGTGACAGTCCCGGCGGCGTTAAAAAAGTGACAAGGTCTCTAGGGACCGTCAAAAAATTGTATGGTATTATCATCATGCAGGTGTGTCTTGATGGTTTTGTATGTTAGCTTATGGTTGTATAAGGTGCCTAAATGTATATAGAAGGATAAAATACAAGTATAAAGGCAAAAAAAAAGTTTTTTTTTGGTTATTTAGGTTTTATTTGACAGGTAAAAAATAAAAGTTGTAATAAATGTATTATTGTGCTGTTTATTCATGGTCAGCTAACGCAAGAATGCAGATATCGCACCGATACAATAATGATGAATGCTCAGCACAAACTGCTTTATTGCAGGTATAACAATATGATCTGGTTTTGCGCTGGCGTCCGTTCTGCGCACGATATAACTATGGATAGCTATCGCAAGAATGCAGGTATCGCACCGATACAATAATGCTGAATGCTCAGCACAAACCGCTTTATTGCAGGTATAGCAATATGATCTGGTTTTGCGCACGATACAAGTTGCAAATGAAGGTGCAGCTCCTGATGTTAGTCTTGCTACTACCGGAAAATATAAAAAAAATGTTATTTCTATGTTTGTGCGTTTCAATATTCCATTTCAACGTTACCTTTACATCAAATGCTTCCATAGCAATTCGAATTTTGGAATAGCACATTATGCGTGTATTGGTGGCTCGTTCTTTGATATTTGAAATTGCTAATTGTTTCGTCAACAATTGCAAAAACGAACGTCGCTTGTTTGTTTTTTGAACAGGCTTCATCTCATCGTAAATTACGAATGCGGTCAATGCAGCAATATCTATCATGTTGTAGAACATTGCAAGCGGCCAACGATTTGTTGAACGTTTGCATGAATAAGTGCCAAGCATCTGATCCATTGTGTCCACCCCAGATTTATGGGCATTGTAGTCCAAAATGACTATTGGCTTTCACTTATCGGTTTCACTATCTACCTAACAACTATAATGCATTGTATACAACAGCAGGATCGATTTATTATTCTTCGGCACGGCAAACACAATTAATTTACGATTTCTTTCAATAATGGTACAAGTTAGGTATAAGGTCCCTAAAGATCTTGTACCTGATCCCCGTACTAAATGTTTTCAAACCGTAATAAAACACGAACGAGTGATCTTACCGCTTTAAAACTGATTTTAATCGCTTCAGCATGTTTTTTTTTGGAATACATGCAGCATCACGTTTTTAAAACATACAAAGAGAAAGTTGTGAGCAAACAAAAATCGAAAACGTCCCCAGGGACCTTGTCACTAATCGGAGGGTTAAGAAGGCACATACGTTTTCACAAAATATTGTATATGCGTATGATCCGATGTTTGTATGTAAAGGGATTATTATGTGCATGACGAAATACCCGAGATTGACGTACGACTGTATCCAGAAAGTGTCATTTGACATAAGCAAGCTTCGTGGAATGGAGGGGAGCCGCAAAACCTATAGGTTCATCTACTTTTTATTTATTTATTATTTATTATTATAATTTTTTTTTTCAAGTATTGCATATGAGATTGCATACATTCACTATTAATTTAATGTGGACTATTTGGCATTACCATTCTCACATTGACATGTAATATTTCCGGTCTTGGGTATCGAACCCGGTATTTAATCTAGGAAGATTTTTACGTAAACCAACTTTCACTTATATGACGTGGTAATTTTTATAATTTTCTTGGGCAAAAATATTGATACATACGTGTTTATTATGTCGGTTGTTTAACTAGGTATGAAGATTTTTATTTACTAAATAATCACAAATTGTATATGTTAGTTTGCACATGAAACACATTAGTTCAGTTAAAGATAATTTTAAAAGACTCACCACGTTTGCTGCTTTGTCTGTTCTGTTTTTCCTTCCAGATTCAGATTTTTCACTGTTTAGCTAACACGTTTTTGTACATAATTCGAGTTAATTGTTTAAATTCATTAATAGAAACCACTCTATCACATTTTAGTTTCACGTTTCTCGTTTTGATGTGCGTTGCCAGAGGTAGTGTACGATACTGCTCAGCTTATATTGCCACAGAGATACATTTTTATACTTCTGTTTTAAGTGTTAGAGCATTTTAAATTTAACGTATTTTTTTAAATGGCTTGTGCACGAAACATCAAAAAATAAAAATATGTCGCATTTGAATCCTGCAGAGAAATAGCCTAGATGAAAGCGACACCCAGAACCGAAGAATATACAGCCTGAGAACGAGAAAAACCGACCCCAACAGCCTACCCAGGCAATGGGTTGGGATAGTGCCAGGAAGAAGAAGTAATTTCTAAGTGTTTCTTAGGGATGTATCATTATAAGGTTATATGAATTAAAAAGAGAGCGCTTGATATTTGGTCATGCAAAACCATGTTCCAAGTTGGTTATTTTCATTGATAAAGAAATAAAAACATTTGGTCACACTGTACATTTAGAAAAACTCTAATGTTCCTACAATCGTTCAGAATCTCGATTCTCAACGGAGATAGAAAGGTAATTGATTAATAAATTGAAAGAGTTTATCCTTTCCCACTGCGGTGTCCCGGCATATGAATTGATAATGTTTTCCTTTCGTCGCTTGGGCATATCCCTTCACTGAGAGCTTGGCGTGGTAGATATGCCTGTACGCATTGCGTCAGGGATGGGGAAAACAAAAATTAATCACAGGCTTGATATAAAAAGTCACATCCAAACTATTTTTTATTGAATACGATTTACGCAAATACAGGATGCCCCAGAATATGACGTAAGTAAAGAATAATAAAGATGATTAAATACAAGGTTTGTATAACCGAATTGTGATTTTTTTTGTAAAACCATAAACACTTTATATAACATTCCATGCAGTTACACCACTGTCAAAAATGATGGACCTCCGATCTCAGTGCTTTTTTTGGGTAACGCTATGTCAACAGTAAAGTTCAGATGTATGACATAGTCGCATGTATATCAAATCGCTACTATTTATGATACACACTCAGTCAAATGTCTGTCCGTTGACTAGCCTTCAATATGAGCTATTGTTACTCGTGTTGCCACTTGATACGGAGATAATTAAGATAGTCAATGCCATCACAATAGTTTAAGTAAATATGAAATGTTCTGTAAACTTAATGATACATAGATATAATTAGAAATTCAACCGAATTATATATTCAACCGAATTATATATTACCCCATCACTGTCTCCCGACTGCTGTATAAAGCGGTATATTACATAACAAAACATTGCCAATGCCATTTTGTGCTTTTAGAAGTAACTTTTAAACCGAAACCAAAAAACATATATGACAAATTTTAATAAGTACTTTTTTGTGGAAAAAAATAAGTGTTTTAAATTCTTGGAAGCAGTGGAATATAAAGATGTGTGTTAGACGCAAATAAATTAAAAAAATAATGAATCCTACCGTTCCATTTGGAACAAAAGTTGGCCATAAAATGCCTCTATTAAGGTCAGTCCACAACCTGACACGTCCTTCAAACCCATGACGGAACCGGTTCCGAGGCGATCTACGGTTATTATAATAGTTTACTTTAAGGGTGGGTCGGGAAAAAAATAAACAAACCAAAAATCACCAAATTTATGAATTAATCTCGATAAACAATTTTCAATATTTGTAATCTCTAGAAATAATTTAACTTGCAAATAAATTAAACGTATTTTTCTGATCAAAGAACGAATGCGTATTTGAATTTAATTTAAATATTGTATATTTTAATTTTCCGGTTCCCCAATTTTCATCCATTAAAACAGAATTCTTGAAAAGTTCACATCCTAAATATTTATTACAAAGCGTGTACAAACATTTGACAATAACGTTGAGTAAAAGAAATCTAGCATTGTGCCTTATAAAGTTATTATAAGGCCTGTGGCTGAAAAAAAAAACAAATATTTTCCCTCGGTTATAATATTACATATGTTAATGATTCATAAGTGTTACTTCTAGGAACATTGCTGACTGTGAACTAACGTTAAGAACGTCAAAGTGATAATAATAAGTATGTTATGATTCATAAGTGTTACTTCTAGGAACAATGCTGACTGTGAACTAACGTTAAGAACGTCAAAGTGATAATAATAAGTATGTTATTTCGAATCACTTAAGACTTTTTTATGCTAAAAATTAAGGATATATATTGTTTTTAAGATTATGGTTCTAATGACAAGGATGAAGTGAGTAGAGCGGGATCTTATTTGATAGCAGAAGCGGAAGAAATTTTCAATGATAAATTTCTACCTAATGAGTAATTTTTAATTGCTTTTTTTTTCCTTTCAGAGTTTGACCTACCACATCTTAAGTATGTCTACATATGAAGTACTCGTAACTACGCCTTGCATACATGAAGTTTATTTGATCTCATCCTGTGCTCATTTGAAGTGGTGTGGGTTGTCGCACACCTCGTGAGAAAATGTCATATTTATAAATTTTGACGAGAAACCGAGGATCTCAATCAAGCTACTTCTGAGACTATGACACCACACCATACGATACGAGAAGAGTATTATTTATTTTTTACTATATTGCACGACAGTATATAGTATAATTAGTAAAAAAGAAATCCGTATCATTTTGAAATACTTTTAATATAATAGAGCCCGATACTGTACCGTTTATATATAAAAATGCATCGATAAACATATCGTCGTTGTTAAGGAAAAAGTCATTAATTGCATTTAGACTTGATGGAGCTCATCAAGTAATATAATGACTTTTCCATACACAAAAACAATCAATGTTTACAGTTAATTATTTTATTAAGAAACCTCACTTCACTGTTGGCTTAAATAATGCCGTTTTTTTACTTTTAGAATAAAATAGATTTGTGTTTTTGATTCAAATAATGAAAAAACCCATTTTGAGCAAAAATGGTAATTAATGACATTTTCCTTAACAACGACGATATACGAGTGTATTCAAAATATGTTAGAATAGAGTTTAAGATGTACTCGTATTATTATTACAAAGTTTAAAATGTGTCATATTTTGAAAAGATGTAGCTTTAAATATAATACGAGTAGTTTGAGGAAAACCTCAAATTATAGTTTGTTGGCATCTTGTAAAATCAACTTACAGTACTATAATTTTGAAAAAAAAAGACAGATAATACTTTTCAACAGGGTTAAAATAAGATATTTATTTATTTTGTTAAAATAAGATTAAAACCACATTACGAGTATTTCTCTTTTTCTACCTTAGATCGACTAACAGAAACTCTAGACTGAGGCCTAAGTTACTTGTGTTGAATAAATCCGGGTGTAAAATATATATATTGTAAGATAAAATATAAATATTTCCAAGTAACCATTAATATGTTTTAACAAAATCTTATCAAGTTAATATGCTTCCTTATTTTTATTTATAAGTTTGTTTCCTTTCACGCTCCAGAGCTTCTACGCAATAACGTATCAGAACTTTAGGCAATTTGCTCTAATGCGCATTTCGGGAAACTTTCCCGTTGAGAACGTTATTTTTTCATCTCATGAAATTCACTTAAATGTATTAGCATCTCATAATTTCTTTGTCATCACTTTTATAATATACATAAAAGAGCGTTTGTTGTACTTTATAAGAGTTTTATAGGACAAAAAACACTATGGTAATGGAATTTCCCGGCAAAATGTAAAAGTTTTACCAATGGAGTTCAGACAAGTGTTCTTTAGGTTGTGAAGTGTTATTATTTCCTGTATGTTACGTTGTTTTTATAACCTTTTAAACAATTTTCTTGAAAGTAGAATAATGTAACATTTTAAAATTCATTGTTTAACATAATCCAGTAGGAATATTTGTAATCTAAAAACCCTTTTCCAATGATGAGTGATTAAAGACATAAAATTAAATCTGGTACAAATTTAAACTACTTTATGCATTGATATAAAAATTCTTCGAGTATCATTTTTGACAATCATATACTTTCACTTCATTTTAAGATTATTCAAATAACAATCAGAAAATATCAACTTGTCATAGTGACAAATACCAATCAGAAAATATCAACTTGTCATAGTGACAAAAACCACAACAAAATATACCTATCAAATAATTTATAAATCTACAATTCTTCAAATGTTTTGTTTTAAAAATAGGTTCCATTCTGTTTTTAAGTATGACTTGTTTAACACCTCTCAAATTACTTGAAAACGTTTGCTACATGACAATGAGCTCGCTAGACTACTATATAAAGCAAAAGTGTAATACAATTTATTTAAAAAGATTTGTTTTTTCTGTAAACCCCATTTGTAACGTCATATTTTAGGTTAATTTAAATAAATATAGTGGGAAAAATTCTAAATCAAAAAGTTGTCAAGTTTCATTAAATTGAATTTGAAATTAAATAATATTATATAAAACCTTTGTTTCATTTTATGAAGAAAAAAAATCACAAATACTAGAAAAATGTTACTTTGATTTCGTTATTATCTTCAGTTTTACCTTATTATTTTGAACAAATATAAAAAAGACCATTTATCAAAGGGAATCTTCTCCAGTTCTCAGTAATAATATAAAACCTTTGTTTCATTTTATGAAGAAAAACATCATAAATACTAGAAAAATGTTACTTTGGTTTCGTTATTATCTTCATTTTTGCCTTATTATTTTGAACAAATATAAAAAAGATTATTTATCAAAGGGAATCTTCTCCAGTTCTCAGAATTCATTAAGTAAAACGTCTTTAAAGTCATGAGACCATCGCATGTTTGATATTTAAAAAAAAATTATTTCGTTTTTATTTTTTGTTTGGTACAGAAAGATTTATAAAAAAACACTTCAGAGGTTTATTTTGAGATCGTCTTTATTATGTTTATGACAAAAGCCATTTTAATACGTTTAATAAAAATAAATTAAAGTGCAAAAGAAAAAATATTCTGCCTTTAAGGATGGACTAAATAAACCAAAATTTCATTTTTCTGACTACAAACGAGTAAATTAAAATATATTTCCATTACAGTTTAAATGGTCGTAAACTAATATTTAAATTGATAAATAACTGAAATCTATCCTACAGCTCAATTAGATATTGATGTTCAATTGGCGCATGTTTAAGCATGTTTAATGAACTCTTTTGTTGTATTACATAAAACTTTCATTCTATCAACCATAAATGTGTTTAAAAGTCCTTAGGCGAAAATCAGACATGATACCTTAAAAAAATGGGTTCCAACGAAAATCGAATTTGTAATCCCGGGCTGGAAAACAGACATTTTGATATTATAACATATAATAATATATGACATATAAGTCAATTAATATTAATGACTAATTTTAAATATTAATTATTCTTTTATCCTTCTCCACGGATGTTGATATTATAACATATATCAATATATGACACATTAAACAATAAATATTAATGACTAATTTTAAATATTAATGACTCTTTTATCCTTCTCCTGCCAAGTCTTACTTTCACTTCCATACGTCAAGGTGGGCACCCATATACTATCATGTATTGTTATTTTTGTTAAATTTGATAAAATGTGTATTCAGATCGATGTATCTTACATTAAGTGCTCCGTTTACTTCTTTTTTCTTGTCGTTACCCGTCTTTCAATGTCCCTTTCAACTCATCTATTACACATAAACACACTGCCCAGATAACAACTCATCTATAAAAGTAAGAAAATGATTTACGATATTCCCTACAATTCAGCTAACGGCCTTCTTGTTAGCTTAGATGACTGTGTATATTTTGGCTTCCCAATACTGATCGATTGCGCACAACGGGTGCGTGTCGCCCAGGGCGCAGAAATGTCGCCTGGCCCAGCGGGAAGCGCTGCGGGGCATATATGTATACTCATCCTGAAATTGCTTCTGGATTTGTAAATTGCTCTAAAGCAAAACCATTTTCCATTTCTGATAACTATACTATTTGGAAATAATCTAATCCAAGTCCTGTTGGAAGTTCAAAACAAATGCAAAGCACAAGACGTGTAAGAATGAGTGTGGGTGAAATTATTAAATTGCTTTTAATTCAAGACAGTTCTGGAAGGCTTTAAATCTTTTATGTAAATTATTGTTTGAAATGTATTTTTACTTTATTAAAGAAAAAATCAGCTCATAAATATAATGTCTCATATTGTTGTATTTTACATACGTCATTTTCGTTCTTTTTATTGTCTTCGAGTGGAATAAATTTAATTACAAACAGATTAAAAATAATTACATGTTCATACGTATGCAAGAAAACATTTTTAAGTTATGTGATACTCGACCGTCAATGGAGAGATCATGAATTCTATTATACTATATGCTCGGTAAGAATACGAACTAATGCCCCATTCTCGATGAACTGAGAGTCACGGAGAGACTGTCAACAAAATGCCGGCGAAAAGTTTTATGACTTTTTAACAACATTGGTCACGACCAAGAAGACAGTATGTAGAGGTTTATAGTCACTGGAAGCGTGGAAGTATGACGCATAATAATAATAATAGTGAAATGACAAATTATATAGCACACTTAGAGCAAACTCTCTTCCAGGGCGCTCAAATGGCACAAGAGGTAGAGCTCCAATACGTTGGACTGGTCAAGTGAAAGACGCAACAGAACTGCCCTTAATTTACTCTTCAAACTGCAGGGCGCTGGAATGGATGGAGAGGATTTGTCAAGGGCTATCATGGGAGTCACGATGCTCAGTCGTGAGCTACAACGGAATGATTGTCAAAGAAAATATTTTATTTGTATCTTAATGTATAATTATTTTGTTAATAACGGTAAGACCTGACGGGATTATTAACATGTTGAAATCTCTTCCAACTAATCAGAAAGATTTTAAGAAGACATTACATCATCCTACGAGTATGTGATATTTTTTTATTGTAAATAAAGTCATGAAATTTCTTTCTGATTGCCATTTTTTTAGCAAATGGTATATGGATAACTCAACGAATAATTATTTTGAACAAATCAATTCATTTTAGTTTGTTTATTTAAATATTTTCCAACACAATACGTATGATATAATAGTTTGAATGATAATGATAGTAAACATAATTAAAGTAATCTGCGCTTTATAGTTATCATTCAATTAATCACGCACGCACGAAATGAATCTGAGAAGTTTACCATACCATACCATATCCGTCTGGACGCAAATATGAGAATTCTGCTTGACAGGTGAGTACTCGTACCATATTGTGCAGCGTCCTAGTACATTAAACTTTGAATTTCGCTGTAGCGAATGGAAATCAAACGTGAAAAAACCCAATGGATGTCAAAATGAAAGAAAAGAATGCTTCATAATAAGGTTTTAAAAATCTTTAATTATCACACCTAGCAACAAATTTTCGATAATTTTCCATTAGGCAAATCGTTTCTTTTTATATTTTTTAGCAGTTTAAATACATATAATTGAAAATATAATCTCTTTTTAAGTTGCAGTAAAAAGTAACAATTTGTTTTTATTTTCTTTTCTTTCTGCAGGTAAACCTCTGCAGAATTATTAAAGCTGGTTTTTGATTATAATAAAACCTAGTTATTAGAGATCCAGTATGGCGTAATAAAATTTTAAATAAATTTATTTAAGATCGTTTTTTGAAAAGTCATTTTAAATAGAATGATTCATATTAAACAATAGTTATTTGAAGTTAAAAAAATTAATTATTTCAAACTGAAAATTAGTTTTAGTGTTCCCCCTTCCCTTATCTAAAATCTAATATTTTTGTTTCCTTAACTCGAACTCTTCAATATTTTTTAGAAGCATCTAAAATCAAACTAGGATACATCACTTCGATATTATTTAAAAAAAACTTAATTAAAGACGTTTTGAATTTTTTGCATATAAATAATAAGAGGGAATCTTTTAAATCATTTTAGAAAATGTTATTACGAATTGGTAAATAGTAAATATTTTTTTTAGATTCGTACTAATTTATTTTCATCTTCCTTGTTAAATTAAAATATTTAGATGTATCCTATATGGGAACAAAAATCAATTATTTGAAAAGGTATTTAAACAAAAAATAGTGTTGTTTTCAAATGATTAATGAACCTAAACGTTTGTATATAAAACATGTTTTCGAGTAGATGACCGAACAAACAGAAAAAAATTACAATTTTTCTCATATGTGGATTTGGTTAAGCCTGATTGGCACCAACTTCCTCGTCTTTGCTAGAGGCTTGGCATTTAATCGATTACTCAAGTTTTCCATTCCAAACTTTTAAACTTAGATTAAAACTCGCATATCAGAACAAAATATATTTTAAAATAATCGCCGTTTCAAAAGATCGAACATGGATGAAAGCCTTATTTCATGGATGAAAGCCTTATTTATTGTTATCAAATAATTAATGTTTCATTGAAAATAAAAATATATTCTAATATATCCTGAATATATCCTTAATTAGGGCCTCTAAGAAAGCGACAATTTAATAAAATATTATAGATAAAATACATATTAAAATGAAAATATATACCATATGTACATATATTTTATTTAAGATTATTTTACTATCTAGATTAAAAGTTGAAACACGTGTAGATATGTGATGGTTTTGGCCAAGTGGCATATATCAAATCACTAAAGTTCGAATGTTTTCAGTGCCAAGTAGATGAAATATAAATTATTCGATCTCATACCGCTAACTCGATACCACTGTATCGCGTTACTGGAGCGTTGTTAGTCTCTCCTTATATGATATACTAGTAAGTACGAGGGTTGTTACTTACGTTTTAAGACAGACAAGTAAAAACAAATATTTATCATCGAAAATGGCTTTATTGGTTTTCAAAATACTCTCCCTGAAGATCAATACACTTTTGCATGCGTTTGAACCAATTTTCGAAGCACTTTTTTCACTCCGAATGAGATAACTTCAAAACATGCGTTTTGAACGCATCAACCGCTTCTACAAGCGTCGAAAAACGTTAACCTCGCAATTTATTTTTGATGTTCGGGAATAAAAAGAAGTCATTCGGTGCCAAATCAGAGCTGTACGGCGGATGACCCATCAATTCGATGTTTTGATTGCTCAAAAAGTCACTTGTTTGAACCGATGTGTGAGAGCTCGTATTGTCGTGGTGGAGAATGATCCATCTTCGGCGGTTGGATTTCCTCATTTATCCGAACACTTCTGGCAAACAAATGGTGGTGTACCATTTAGAATTGACCGTACAACGTTCCACTAAAGGCACTGTTGCGACATGACCATTTATACCGAAGAAACAAGCCACCATTTGCTTCGAAGTGCTTCGTGCGCTAACAACTTTTGTTGGATTTGGCTCGTCTTGAAAGACCCATACAGTCGTCTGCTATTTATTTTCTGGCTCATATGCATAGACTCATGTGAGAGCTCGCATTGTCGTAGTGGAGAATGCTCCGTTTTAGTTTTCCTCATTTATCCGAACACTTCTGGCAAACAAATGGTAATGTACCATTTAGAATTGACCGTACAACGTTCCACTAAAGGCACTGTTGCGACATGACCATTTATACCGAAGAAACAAGCCACCATTTGCTTCGAAGTGCTTCGTGCGCTAACAACTTTTGTTGGATTTGGCTCGTCTTGAAAGACCCATACAGTCGTCTGCTATTTATTTTCTGGCTCATATGCATAGACTCATGATTTGTCACCTATCACGGTCTTATAGACGTCTTTTGAAGAACTGCGATCGATTTTTTTTAACATTTCTTTTGACCAATCGACACGAGCTTTTTTTTGAGCGATTGTCAAATTATGCGGTATCCAACGCGAACAAATCTTTATGACGGCCAAATGTGCATGCAATATTGAATGTCTGCAAGTGGAACTAATGACCAAACATGGCTCAATCTCACGATAAGTCACATGAAAATCTTGCAATATCAGTTTACGCACAGCATCGATGTTTTCTGGCACAACCACCGATTTTAGACGACATTGACAAAATTCGTCCTAGAGCAAACTACAACCACGATTGCATTCGGAAAACCAGCGAAACACAGTGGCCCGGGATGGTGCTTCATCACCAAAAGTCGAAGCGAGTTGATCGGCACACTGTTGTTGAGTTAGTCCACGTCGAAAATCATAAAAACGCATGTTCACGATTTAATTCCATTTTTGGCCGAGATGATTTTGTAAACAACACAAATAGCACTCGTATGACAAAATTTTCTGAACACGTATACCATTAAAAACGTCAAACTTTACGATGCTGGTGTCAGATTTGACGTATCTACACTAATGTTGCCATATCTCAAAACTTAAGTAGCAACCCTCGTAGTAGGTACCTTACGTGTTATAGAGAGAAGATGTAATGATGATTTATATAATATCAAGTTCAAAATTGTATATTTAAAAAATCCGATAGATATATTATTATTCCATATCGATTTAACACGCTTTCAAATTGATGTTCTAACATTTTTTTAGATTTTCTCGATTTAGATTCGTCCTTGATTTTCTTGATTTTTGACTTACAGTTGGTATCCATAGAATACACGAAATATATTATTTGTTTGTACACAATAAAAGTATTTATTTATACGAGTATATACACTTATTTTTTAAATGTAAATATCCACAAATTTTATAAATATATAATTGCTGATACTTTCTGAATGGTAAACTTGTCAAAAAGTGAAAAAAAAACATTTTGCTTACTTCATTTGTACAAACTATAAACTAAAGTTAAAAGGTAAATTTTTTATTCGAATTGGGATAATTTTACGATAAGTGGCCCTTTAGAATAACTCATGTAAAGATGTTGTGTACACAAAATTATTAACTTTACGTTCGAAAATGAAAGAATGGTCTTAAGAATGCCATTTAGGGAAGGAATAGAGTAAAATTACCTTTTTCAATCTTTGAATAACTTGTTCAAGAGTCAATGTAAAAAAAATGTATACAAGTAATGGTCTTTCAAAAACAGGCTTTCTAAGAATTCAGCACAATTGTTTTGATTTGGTCTAGATGGTTGCCAAAACTCTTTGGTGCTGTACTCGTATATTACACTAAATTAAACAAGAATAACAAGCAATTGAAATATTTACTGTCCCCGAATATGAAACATTGGATGTATACTTTGACCATTAATAAAAATTAAGAGCAAATTTATCATTTCCCATCATGTTTTTTCCAAAAAGTCAAACTAAAAAGTAGTTTGACTGGTTTCAAAAAATTTATCATCATTTTATTGCAAATAATTATAGACCATTATCATATAAATTAAAGAATGGTGCCAATAAGAAACTTTGAGAAAAGTTTTCAGGGAGGAATTTTATTACATGACAATAAACTTGTTTGAATTTCTTTTAATGTCATGTGGCGATAACTTACCAAGTTATTAACAATCACAGATTGGTATTCAAAAATAAATCAAAGATTTTGATTCCGTTAGATATATTCCAAATGGACTTGAACAGTTTTCCGAGCACTCATCTTCATAAACTGGATAACCCATCCTCCGCTACTGATCAAGTCTCTACTAATTATAAATTGATTCCAAAATTAAATTAAAATTAACGTAATAAAAAAATTACGATCTGCAGTAAAAAACCATTTTCTGGACAAAAGATTCACGTTTTTCTTTTTGAATTTTTTGTAACAAAGAATTATGAAACATTTGAAGGATGTTTTTCATTTTATAACCTTTTAAACCTTTGTAATGATACCTTTAGACTGGAACCTATGGTAAGTCTCACGATATGAATTCAACAGTCATTAAATTTTTCGTAGTTTGATGAATATAAAAAAGGTTTTTCAAGGGGAGTTAATTTTTATAAAATAATTTCAACAATTTTAAAACTATTATTTATTGATTAGTCATGATTTCCATTTACGAGTAACCATTTTTCAATGAAACAATGTTTTCCTTTTATTTTGAAATTTGATCTTAAAAACAGAAGTTATGTTATATTCTCTTTCACACCGTTACGGTTGAATGAGAGCTAAAAAATGGAGCGTTAAGAAGAGGGAAAAGTCTTGGTTGAGGTGGCTTAGACATGTTGAATGAATGAGTGACAAAAGACTGACTAAAGAAATTTGTTATGCAAGCATAAATAAAACTCGTATACAGGACCAAAAAAACTTGTTAGAGCAATGGAATGAAATTTTGAAATAAAAAAATGTAAAGAGTTAAGGAAATATGCATTAGAATATGCATGGATGTGGAGGGGGTGATAAAAGTATGTAACTATAGGAAAGTTTGGTGTTCTGTCCTCTGCTTAAATCTCAACATGGAAATAGCGTTATGTATATTAATTAAATGTCTTTATTACGACGTTGAAATACGTAACTTTTTATTGTAGAAAACACAATTTGCTTCCTCTAAAACTACTCTTACCACATTATCAACGACCTGCATGGCTTAGTTGTTGATGAAGTCGTTTGAAAACCAAATGGTGTTCAAAACACTGTTTAGTTCATTGATCCATAGCAAACTAGAAACCGATGTTTGCATTTGGAGCCCGCTGGGGACGCAGAACTCACTCATGGTGGAGAAGGTACAAAAAAATATCTACCATATCTCTATATGAGTTTGGTGTCTATCCATGGCTTTGTCCTACTCAGTTTCTACCGGGCATGCTAGGGTATAACTCCTTGAGCGTAAGAAGAGATCTGCGTCTCCTGGTACACGTTGTCAGACTCGTTTGAGGAGTTGTCAGCTGTTCAGCATTACTACAAAGATTAGCGTTAAATGATCCTAACAATTACACTAGACTGCGCCGGCAATAACTTCTCAATCACATACGCAAGAACAGGTATTCCAGAGGCCATGCCTGTTGTAAGGGCCTTAACTCTTTTGAACGGGACTGCTTCGGATATTGACATATTTCATATCACATTACCAAAAGCTAAACAAAATTTTCTTCTAAGATTGGGGGCGTTAGAAAGCACTCATCAACGGTTCGATTTCTGTTGGTATAAAAAAATGGGTCCTTATCTAAAGGCCTGTTTAACATATTTTAGTTGGTTGGAACAGATTACCACCATACGACATTAAACTCACCAGGCTGTAATATATACAACAAAATAGTCCCCCGATATTCTCAATCAGATTTCTACAAAAATTATCTTTCCTAATTTCATGAAGGTTCCTTAATAATAGTTTTCAGAGTTTTCAGTGTCACGTTTTCTTAAAAAAAATGTTTACGCTTTGTATATACGACAAAGGCTGACGTAAAATACGATTTAACTCGTTCGACGTTTTTGAATGAAACTTCCTATTCGCTGGGCTGGTAATCTGTCCCACGTCTTCTCCAGATGTCGGCACAGCAAAAGGGAAGAAGAGTGGAGGCGGCGTGGCACTTGGCGGATGTGTTTCAGAATAAAATGCGAGCCGAAACACGGAAATACCCCCCCCCCCCCTCCGATATCCTTAAAAGGGCGTTTATGCAGTGTAATGCTGCCACTTAAGGATGCCAGGAAAATGCCTTTTTATACGTAATTTTAAAAAGATCATTTCTCGCTCACCACTTTATATGAAACAGCAGGAAGGAATAAAGCGGGAGATTGGAAGTGGTTTTTAAATATCATACTTCATGTTTATTTTGTTCTTGAAAATGATAATTTATAGATGGGTTTATTCTTTTACTATTTCATAATGATATATCACTCCAAAAGCGTATTGGTTTTTAATAAATGTAACTTTAATCATCATTTTATAATTAATTCTGATGGAATCGGCGTCAGGTAAAATTATTACCATAAAAAACAGATAATTGTACGAATATCAAAATTATCTTTGCAGGTTTCAGTGGTTTGGAAAATTTCGAACTTGTTTTTTTTTCGGATTTGCATTTAAATTTAACTTTTTTTTATACTTCTTCAATATATTTTGTTAAAAAAGACACTCAAAAGGGGAATTAAAATTTTTAAATATATAAATATATAAAATTCTGGCAACATTTTGTCAATAAGTTACATTTCACAATTTATCAGGGCAACCTCATTTTCAGACTGAAACGATCCACTACTGAACATAGGTTTCTCTCCTTGTATATTTTTTCAATCAAATAAGAATCTAGTTTATTCGAGGAACTTTTCCATTTATAGACCGATTGTTAAATTTTTAAAGCTTAATCAGTTGAAACATTGAATTATCTAGAATTGTCATTTTTTAAACTTGGTTTTATTATGTTGACTCATATAATTAACTAATGACCTTTATTTGGTGGCACAAATCATCCAATTTTTGATCGATTGCCTGTTTAAAAATTGAGTGCTTCTTACCAAAGAGCGACCAGCGAATAAATATGGTAATTGTCTCATTCAAAAAGTTTTAATCAAATGTTGATTTATTACAATCGTGCTTTTGTTTTGAAAATATACTATCACACATTATATATATATATATATATATATATATATATATATATATATATATATATATATATATATATATATATATATATATATATATATATATATATATATATATATATATATATATATATATAACATTCACACATATATACCTTCACACCATTACCTTGTCGGGATATACAAAACGGGTATACTACCAAACTTTCTCGACACACATCTTTATACGTACTCGTACAGATTCTAAAATTTCTCTGACTTTTTACTCTCCTTTCTTTCAAAATATTATTTACTTGTTGCCATACTTCCCTTGTTGTTTCTCTCACAATTCTTCTATTCATATTTATTTGCACTTTATATGTAAATTGTTTGACATTCTTTATTAATTCGTTCGTTTATATTCGAATCAATATTGTTAATCGTATATTTTCGTATTTTTGTTCCTAAAGGACCTCTGTGTTAATCTAATCTCCAAAAATTAGTTCAATACAGAGCAGAGCTCATGAACTACTTATTATTGTTTTCATTATATTATACTTACAAATAAGTTAATACCGTAGATTTCTCACATTAAAATAATATTAGTCAACGTGATACACACAAACTAAGTAAAATAAATATATCTCATTAAAATGAGTGTTGCATAGGAAAATAACATAATCATCCCGCTTTTTTACATCTTCAAAAGTGTTTAAAGCCGGGTTCACCTAAAACAATGCTGATATTATATTAATATTGAAGGCTGAAACGGTTCTAAATCATTATTTCGTACGAATAAATACCATATCATAATTGATTTGACTAATGATGTATCAATTACCACGCAACGTTAAAACTTAATACATTTTAAGATAGTTATTCAACGATCTGAAAGTGTGATATTATATTTTTATTATTACTCATGTATTCATTAAACTTTCATTATTTCTGCATTAAGGTTCATAATATTCGATTTTTCTTACGGAGAACTTAAAAATAGCTAAAAACAAAAAAATAATAGACAGTTTAATGAAACATTTTGCTACACAACATTCATTGTACCTATGTAACATAAGTACAAAGAAATTATTTGTTGCAGAAAATAATAGACAGTTTAATGAAACATTTTGCTACACAACATTCATTGTACCTATGTAACATAAGTACAAAGAAATTATTTGTTGCAGAAAATAATAGACAGTTTAATGAAACATTTTGCTACACAACATTCATTGTACCTATGTAACATAAGCACAAAGAAATTATTTGTTGCAGAAAAAAATTACCATTAAAAATAAAATTTGCTCACAGAATCCAGTATGACGCAGTAAATTTGGAATTTATCCATGAGGAAAAATAAATTTAAATAAGCAGTGGTGATAGTTGTTACCCTATTTTCTGTTGTTAAATATAAAAAAATGTTCATGAAATAAAACACTCGTTTTTTTTAATCAATGTGGATTGAATTTTGTATAACACTATTTCCAAGTATATTTTTAAAACTTAATCTTCTGAATAAAACATATTTGTATGTTTGCTTTATGATGATAAAAGTTTAAAGTATGTTTATTTTTACTTTAAAAGAGAAATTGTTATAATAAAATATAATATTTTATCAACACATTCGTCTTTTCTTTTCTAGTCCTTGGGTATTTTACTCGTACTTATCAGGTAAGTCTCCGCTGAGCGAGGATTTCCAGCTTTTATTTATTTAATTGATTGAGAAAAAGAAACATTTAAAGCATTACGTTTCTAAATCTTTCTGCACAGTTATTCGGTCTTAAAAATTAAATAGTAAAAATGGAAAAAATATACCTTTTACAAAATAAAATAGATTGTGTTTTATTTTATAATCAACTGTCTACGTACAATATTAAATTTACTGTTTCAATTATTATTTTAAATGCGTGTTTGTCGTTTAATAAATGTATGCAAATGAAGTTTAAAATTTAACCAGCGAGATACTTATTTTCTGGAATATTTGATTAAATTTAAAGCCCTTGGATTCCCAACATTTATCTGATACATTTCACCTGTAGTGGATTGACATTGATTTACGGCTAGGCGAGACAGGTTCGGTTTAATTTCCATAAAATCAAATGCTACGGAGACAAAACCAATAAACGCCACTTCTGAAAAGAGTCGAATCAGACCATGCAATTTAAAAGAAGAGTAAGGAGGATTTTAAATTTGCTTTTTCGACCACTTTTGATAGAAAACCAAAATCAAAATATTTTCATAAATACATCACATCTCATAAGACGAAACAATTTACATATAGCCCAAAACCCCAAAACAGGTAAAATGAACTGCGCAATTTAATGGGATAGTGAAGAAAAAAAAGAAAGATCAAACAGACTTTTTCTTCTTTGGAAATTTTTGACTGAAAAAGTTAGTCCATCACGATCCCACTGTTTTCTTGTTGGGGTAGCCAGAGAAGAAAGAGAGCTAGATGTTTTATCGCGATATATATCTTTCTCCTACTCTACATCTATAGACCTT
This sequence comes from Odontocerum albicorne, assembly GCA_949825065.1. Lineage (NCBI taxonomy): Eukaryota > Metazoa > Arthropoda > Insecta > Trichoptera > Odontoceridae > Odontocerum > Odontocerum albicorne. The sequence continues at coordinate 43,439 of CATKWJ010000633.1, read as the reverse complement.
TATACACAATAACTCTGATTTTTATAATTTCTTCTTTAAAAATATACTTCACTTGATCCATACGTAATTTTCTTGGCCTTCCTCTATCACGCCTTCCACTCACATTTGCACCGTTTATTTACTTTTTAAATATTTCTTTATTAATTTGATCTAGATGTTCAAACCATGTCGTAGTGCTTTTCTTTATCGTATTTAATACATCAGCCTTAAGTTTACATTCATCTCTAATCATTTCATTCCGTATTATATCATACATTTCATACATTTCCACCCCATGTCTCATCATGATCCAGCATTATGGTAAAAAAATATTTTTTCCAAATAAATTAGATACATAGCGCTCATGATGAATAAACAATAGTCTTTATTTAATTATTGTACGTTAAATAGAATTGGCCAATTTTAATTTATTTTGATTACATGGTAAATGAAAACAAGTTTATATCAGATTATTAAATGTTAATTTCTGATTTGATTATTGTAAACGAAAAGGTTTTACAATTGATTAAAGCACTTGGTCAGTTCCTTTGAAATCTGAAAACGCATGCACCATCATCTCGATAGCATCTTTATAGTACAAAGTTTCGCATTTACCAGATGGGCTCTTACTAAATTCCCGACCAAATAAATAATAACAATATAATTCTGAATGGTCTTGAAAGGAAACCCGGTGGGAATAATATAGTAAAAGTGAAATAAACTTATACATAACTTTATGATCTTTTATTTAACGGGATCGATTAGAATCGCAAACCCTTTACGTCAATAAAAATTACAAAATATTTATTTACATTTATGAAATTAATACAATGGTGGCTGAAACATCAGAAGAATATTAAAACAGTAAAGGGGGTGAACAGGTAAAAAATAATCTCAAACCAAACATTCAAATAAAAAAAAACTTTAAATTAGTTAAGGGTTGATTTTATCAAATTATTCATTGAGTAATTTTTAAAAGCCTCCTTTTTAATGTATTAAATAAACCTAAAAGATATTCGAAGATATTTATATTTTTCTTTCCAAGTCGGTACCTCACAATGTTTTCTTTGATGTGTTAATTCTTGAATAAATTTCAATATTTTATTGTAATTTTTCCATGGACATTTTATATGGAATTTAGAAAAAAATCGACTCCTGAAAAAAAAAGTACAAAATTTTTCAATTTCTCGATTTTTGTCAAGTTTTTTTTTTATTTTGACCATAGAAAGGTTTGGCTTGGGTTCATTTGATGTTGATTTGCTTATCTATCAGATGGGTGCTGAAAGTGAATTTCCACAAAGGAAGCGCCAGAGGATGAGATGAAAACTTTATTTCCTTTCTATTTAAACGCGCTACGCAAATTTTTGTGAGCTAAGCTTGTTGTAATTTGATTTAGTGGCGATTTCAGTTTTGTGAGTTGAATCACTTGAAATGTGTTTTTACAACATCATAAATTACTGATGTTATATCATAAATCCACATTAATGTAACAACAGTGCGAAAATAGAATAAAAAAATCATTTTACTCGTCTAAACAAAACGGTAGTTACCAAAAACGATACAATGTTTTTAACAAAAGAAAATGTGACTCGAAACATCATGCTAGTTTTATAACTATAGAATTTGACTCGAAACATCATGCTAGTTTTATAACTATAGAATTTGACTCAAAACATCATGCTCGTTTTATAACTATAGAATTTAATAACTATAGGTAGAAATATTTTTTTTATAAATAATTTATTTTTTTACAATGCACGATCAATTTTGAAGATAAAAATAATTCATATTTATTTATATGTGACAACAAATCTTATAAACACATAATTAACAGGTTTCAAATGTGGACACACAATTTTAATGGATTTGGGTTTGTTGCCTTTCATTTGTCATGTCCTCACCAAACTAGACTTTTGTCTGTATCTTACTGAGGACATAACACAAAAAAATAAATTGATATTTCTTTCCGATTTTTGATTATACGAGTACAATACTCCATTACATACCAGGTATGTAAATATGAAACCGGAATCTGCTCATAGATGGCTATAGTTGTCAATGTAGTGACTGTCAAACCACATCATTGGCACCTTTTTCTTGTGTTTACATTTGTCAAAGACTTTTAACTCACAACAATACAAGTTTAATACAACTACATATGTTTTCATAGCGTTGAACATGTCTGTTTTTGTGCCTGAAAACAACGATTTGCGGATATCATTGATTTTCTGTTACTATTTGAAGAAAACTGCTGCAGAATCGCATCGAATGCTTGTCGAAGCTTACGGTGAGCATGCTCTTGGTAAATCACAGTGCTTTGAGTGGTTCCAAAAATTCAAAAGGGGCGATTTTGACGTGAGAAACGAAGAACATGGAAGACCACCAAGAAAGTTTGAAGATGCCGAATTGCAAGCATTGTTGGATGAGGATGACGCTGAAACGCAACAATAACTCGCGGATCAATTAAATGTGACACGAGAAGTCGTCTCCATAAGTTTGAAAGCCATGGAAAAGATCCAGAAGGTGGGAAAATGGGTTCCACATGAACTGAATGAAAGACAGCAGGAAAACCGAAAAACCACATGCAAAATGCTGCTCGCCAGGTACAAAAGAAAATCATTTCTCCATCAAATTGTGACTGGCGATAAAAAATTTATATACTATATTTTGAGAATCCTAAGCGTAAAAGATCATAGATAACTCCAAGCAAACCAGCGACATCTACTGCAAGGCCAAATCGCTATGGACGGAAGACAATGCTCTGTGTTTGGTGGGATCAGAAGGGTGTTATCTATTATGAGCTGCTAAAACCTGGCGAAACCGTTTATACTGAACGCTACCGACAACAAATTATGGATTTAAACCAAGCATTGCGCGAAAAACGACCAGAATATCAAAAGAGGCAACACAAAGTGATTTTACTTCATGTTAATGCACCATCGCACACAGCAAAACCGGTCAAGGAAACGATTGAGGCGTTTAATTGACAAATACGCTCGCATGCGGCTTATTACCATACTTGGCTCCATCCGATTACTACTTATTTGCATCGATGGGACACGCACTTGCTGAGCAGCGTTTCACTTCTTACGAAAATGGCTCGATGATTGGTTTGTCTCAAAATAGCAAACAGTTTTTTGGCGTGGCATCCACAAATTGCCAGAGAGATGGGAAAAATGTGTAGCTAGCGATGGGCAATACTTTGAATACAATATATTTTTTACCATTTTCATACAATAAATGTGTATTTTCTATATAAAAATTCCGGTTTCATATTTACAGACCTATGTATTCTCATCAAACTATAAACAGTGACACTCATTGTACATATCACGCGAATCAAATCCCTTACGCTTCATCACTCCAGACAAACAAAAAAGATCAAATGAAAATCTGAGTGTGCACCGAAAACAACGTTTCAATTTACAATCACCAGTATACTAGCATAAATTGCAAAACTATACTCAAAAGGAGCACACACATACCGCCACATAGACAAGTATACAACAGGCTTAGGCCTAGGGCTGTATACCGCCTAACTGAAAGATTCAAAAAACGACAAGATACATATAAAAAAGTCTACTTAGAAAACTTAAATACAAAAATTCACCTATACTACTCATACACTCAATATACGTTGAAAAACATAATGCTCCATGCAAGAATATGAATCAAAACCGTAATAAAGAATAAATCATTTGAAAACATGAAGGGATAAAATTCTACCCCTTAATCAATAAATAGTTCACATATTAATATTTAACAATCTGAAAATATTATCAGTTTATTAAAAAAAACTCTATACTCATCATTCATTTTCGACAAACGTGTTGGCTTAGCTGAATGTCCATTTGACTGTACTATAGTATTTAACTTAGATACGTACACCCTTAAAGATAGGGTCAAAAACTCTCACATCTGACAGATTTGCAGCAAAGCGACATACTGAGATGGAAAAGGAAGATAAGATAGTACGGGCGTGATCATATGGGCAGGGTGAGCAGTGATGATTTCATATGAGATTCATGCAGCTCATCGATTGCCGGGAATGACACATATAAACTGAAGAAACAGCTGGTGCTTTACCTCTCTGCAGCACAGCGACATACTGAGATGGAAAAGGAGGAGAAGATAGTACGGGCGTGATCATATGGGTAGGGTGAGCAGTGATGATTTCATATGAGATGCCACATATAAACTGAAAAAAACAGCTGGTGCTTTACCTCTCAGGAATGAATTTTGAAACTATAACACATCCAATATCTACACCAAAAAGAAGAAAATGTACGATTTCTAGTAAGTTTTAAATTATTTAATTTTCTAAAAATCTTACAATACGTTACTTGCAGCAGGTTGCATGAATAAATTAAATATTTAATATTAAGTTACTAAAAGGGGAGTGTAATTACTGTTTTAACTTAGATTAAAACAGCTTAGTTAAAGTTTACGACCGCAGTGATAAATACAATTAAGGCAATAGTTAAAGACAAAGTTTTCAACGAAGTTCAAAATAGGTTAAATAGTGGTATCACATAATATGAAATTCTTGGCAAATTCAAAAGTTGTAACAAGTTTCTACCCTTATTAACGTTTCGCACAATATTTGATTATTTGCCACCAAAGTTGAGACCTCCAGATAATACAGATTTCAGAGCAAAGAAATGGTTCTCAAGAATATTTTGAATGAAAAAAAATCTTATCCACGTCCAAATTCAAAGCGAAAACTGTATTATCTCAGTTAAAAGTGAAAATTAGTTTAAAATAATTAAAATTAACATAATCAAGTTTATGTTAACACAATACGAAATGTCTTAAATTGTATAACCTCTACAATTATGAAAAATTAAAGCTATTGTTCTTTATTTCAACGGGTAAATATTAAAAATATACTAGTTAAACATAACCTTGATCAGATTTCCAATGTCCCAGAAAGAAAATAAACTTCAATACATATGACTAACATAAATCTTGATAGATATTTTCTTATATATATAAGATAAATCTACGAATTACCAGTAATGCCTTACTGGTATCAGAAAGCCGCAGTTACGATGATTGCGAGTTGACACCCTATATAGAAATATGTTGAATCGTGGATCTCGACAAAGACGGCATACTCTCCCATTTATTTTTAATGTTCATTTCGAAGCTATTTTAAAGAAGCATAGAAAGAAATCAATGATAAAAATTGTCATAAACTGTCAAAAAATAAATAACATTAATTGTGCTGACACTTTTGCGAATAATTTACAGGATCCACAAATATAACTGTTGAAAGTTGACATACCTTGTAATGAAAAGGGCTTCAAAATGAGTATTTTAAAGAAAAAATTAATGATTGTCAGTAAAATGAAAGTAAAGACGAGGGTTCCTCTTGATATACCATAAACAATGAAATGCGAGTCCAACAATATAAATATCTGGGATACTCACTAAATTATCAATAAGACCAATCTCAAGAGATCAAAGTAAGATCAGAGTAGAGGTGGCACAACGTTGTTTCTTCTAAACGCTGTATCTCCTCTACACCAATAATTTGAATCTTGACTTACGTATGCAAATTTTAGGTTACAGTTTTTTCGTACTTTTTAATGATGTTCAATCATGGACAATAACTCAAGCCACTACAAATGAAATTTTAAGCTTTTGAGATAAGGTGCTGTCAAAGAATGCTGAGAGTCTCATGGGTTAACTAAGTTTGTAATGATGACATCTTGAAATGGATGTATGATATTTGGGAAGTATTATCGTATTATTTCGTATTTATCCATCATCAAATAGAAAAAGTTTGATTATTTTGGGCAAATACCGCGAGGAGAAAAGTATAAGATTCTTCAACTGATTTTGAAGGGGTAAATTCAGAGAAGTATGGAAAGAAGCATCTTCTGCTTGAGTAACTTACGTGAGTGGTTACATTGTGGTACTATATCTTTGTTCAGAGTTACTGCATTCAAAGACCACTCCCGAAGAGAGGAAAAACTTGAAAGAAAAAATAAAAGTACATATGCTTGGTTTTTATGCCTATTTGAACCCATGAAAATTCAAAAATACCCATTTTTTTAAAAACCAATTCATTTGTTACCTTTATTCAATATTCATACAAGTTTATCGAAAAAACCGCTTTGAATTGAATTGATGAACGCCATACATGAATAAAGAAATATTGTACTAATTTCAATAGATTAAAAATTTGTCAATTTAAGCAAAACACTACGGTCAACGAAATATTTAATAGCAATAGGAAAGAAAAAAACTTTAAAAAAATCTTCATTATATTCCAAAGATGTGAAATCTACCTACGAAATTTATTCTGCTACAGCTTTTAGGCATATGGAGTTGACTTCACGCTACGTTATTTTTGTGAGATGCACTAAAAACAAACGACCATGACTTCAAACATAAAGCCAGCTTTGTAACTCCTTTACTTTAAATGTACAAACTTATTTTATGACTGCACGAATTTTAAAACAAGCACCATTTTCAAGAAATATGTTTTAATAAAATCAATTTTAGCAGAATAGTTTGTTAAGTTTATACATTTATTATTTAAATTTAAGATGCAAATCAAATTATCATATGATTGTTTATGTATTTATTAGAAAAACATGGTTTCATATACCCATATGATTTTCCGGCAAGTAGTTTCATATATTTTTTGGAAAGTGTCGTAGGACAAAATAGTCATTGCTTGCTTCATTCCAAAGGGAATATATGTTATGAAAAATATAAAAAAATTAAATGAGTGATTTTTTGACGTTTCTTTAAAGATAAAATATAAAATTACGATTTTTTATGGTTGATGCTTTTTTACCTAGGTGTAGAGATCTCCAGCAACAGTGACCTTATAACATATAGTGAAATACGAGCACAAACTGATAAAGCGACAGTGAAGACACTATATGGAGAAACAAACACATGCTAACCGATAGTAAGGTCAGGTTATATAATATAAGACATGCATCCGCCCCATCATAACATATGGGATAGAAGTGAGAGCCGACACCAACAGGACCAAAAACCTTCTTAGAGTGGCGCAAATAAGAACCCTACGCTCCATCGCAGACAGAACTCTTAGAGATCGGATCAGAAATGAGACGATAAGGCATGTACTATATGTGGTGTTGAAGACATAGTAAGGTGGTAAAGAAACAGAAGGCGCTGGAGGGATCATGTGGACCGCATGGAGGATATAAGACTGGCAAGAATCGCTAAGACTGAAAACCCTAACAGTAGGAGATTACCAGGAAGGCCGCCGAAAAGGTGGAAGGACAGCTGGACGTCATCATCCCAGGACAGCTCACCGTCACAAACAGGTCATACGACCTAAACCAAGAGGAAGAAGAAGCTTTTTTCACTTGCCACTCAAACCAAAAAAAACTTGTACAGAGTTTGATGACGATACAGTAAGTGCTCGTGTGAGTCAAAGGTGATTGAAAAAGTCTGTAATGGTGATACAGATCCAAAGATAAAAAAACTATTAAGGAGTCAACGCTCCAGAAAAAAAAAATGTTTATTATTTTTCTGAAAAATCACTAATTGTTTCACAATGATATTTTGCACAGACAGTCTAAAATGATTTATAATTTCAATCATCAGTTAGTAAATTGCTACTGAACGTCCCGCGAGTATTTTACTTAAATATGTTTTAACGATTTCTTGGTAATAACTTGGAGAGGCCTACATTCTGCAGTGGATGAATGTAGACTGATGATGATGATTAAAATAATAATAATTGAATGCTTTAAGAATCTCTAAAGCAGTCTTAACGAATTTGTTGATATTCTTAAAATCACAGGATATTAATATGTCGCGTTTGTCTTTAACAGTTACATCCAAATATGTATTGGTTTACTCGAGCATTTTCCATAGACCTTATCCAGGAATAAGCTAGAAATTTTAGCTTAAAGTCATCTTTATATTTTTCTTACTAAACATTGAAACTCGAAAACCAGCAACCATCTATGGTTAGACTTTTTTGATATCTCACTTTATTGCTATATTTTTATATTGTTCATGAATTTTGGACAAATGAGCAATAGTTTAAATACTTTTTGAAAAAATATATTGTACTTTCCTTGATTAACTTTTGGTCTTGTTACTTGGAGACTTCTGCCTGGTAGTAAGTCCGTCAGATTCTTATCAAATGAAGTATTACAACGGTGAAAAACTCTCGTTACAAAATATGATGAAAAATCTTAAGAATCGATGGTTTAACAGGTGATCCCATGTCATTCAATGTCTTTCACTTGTATCAATATGTGGAGGGAAACACGATGGATAAAATAAATAGATTTCCTCAGGGGCTGTTGTTTGAATGATTGGATATGTCTGAAACATAAATCTCACCGCGGAAAATAAGTGATGTCATACACTCGCGCCAATCCGAGTACAATCCCCCGGGAGAATCAATTATACAGGAATATGTTGAAAGCACGAGTAAGAAAGATTTCAATATTTCCCTAAAACGTATTGAATTTTTATATCGCGTGATGGAACTGTTAAATAATAAACAAAGTAAACATTGGGAGTGGATTTTTTGTGCGGAAAGATATACTCTCGTATCTACGCTTTATGTGTTTGGAACGAGATTTTTTTTGAAATTGTTTCTTTTGGGTGAGTGATATTGAAAAATATTTTTATCAGAATTTTGTGGCCCTTTTGATAAATAAAATATTTAGGTTTGTTATGCGCGAAATACTATGCGTATCCAGAAGGTAAGTGTACTGAGGCTCTCACGACCGGATGGATTTTATTTTCGACATGATGGCTACACTTCCGTGTAGCCTGACCCTTCCCCTCCGCAACGAGACCGATTCGAGGTCAGTACGTTGAGAAGTGTCGACGCGAAAACACGTTTCGTGAAAAATGTCAATCCAATCTCCCGCCAAGTGCGAAATACGCGGCGTCATCCGTTATCTCGTTTGGAAGGGAAAACCTCCGGCTGAGGTTTATAATGAGGTGAAAACTGCATATGGTGATGAAGCTATGAATCGTACGAGTGTGTACAAGTGGTGTCGCGAGTTTAAAAACGGTCACGTCACACCTCTTCACCCTCCGCCAAAAAGTTCAAAACCACAATTTCAGCCAAGAAAATCATGGCATCCGTGTTTTGGGACTGTTAAGGCATAATTTTAATTGAATGTATGCCTCAAGGGGAGACCATCAACTCTGCAAGATACTGTGAGACCCTAAAAAAATTGCGGAGGGTGATTCAGAACAAGAGGAAAGGCATGCTGACAAAGGGAGTCTGCCTGCTGCACGATAATGCCAGACCACACACGGCCAACGCCACAAAGGAACTGCTCGCCTCGTTTGAATGGGATGTCCTGAACCATCCCGCGCATTCCCCTGACCTAGCACCTTCAGATTACTATCTCTTTACCTCCCTGAAGCTGCACATGGGTGGAAAAAGGTTTTCAACCGACGAGGAGGTAAAGGAGGAGGCGGAGAAGTGGACGGAGGGGTTGGCGGGAAACTACTTCGAGGAAGGCATCAAAAAGTTGATACCCCGCTTCACCACCTGCATTGACAGGAATGGCGACTATGTCGAAAAATAGCTTACATATGTACTACGGTAACCACGTAATTTTTTTGTTTAAATAAAAAAAATTGTTACCTACAAAAATTCAGTACACTTACTTTCTGGATATGCCTCGTAGTTTAATGTATTATGTATTGTAATACATCTTATTAATATTTATTTCGTAATTTGGACTGTTTTATCAAAAAGTATGATGATAAAGAGTATTGCATCCCCTTATCCAAGAGAAAGAAAGGGATCTAAAGACAGAGAGTGAGATAATTATAATTCTTCATCATTTCAGTGTAATCAGTTTTGCGCGCAAATTCAACTATAGCAATCTGTGGGTGATGCGTGTGCAATCTTAAAGAGAGGCATTTTTTTTCGATTCTGTGGCAATACTATGAATCACAACATTTTTTGTTTTAGCTTAAAGAAAATTGGCAAGCAAACGTATTTAATTGGAATATCTATACTTACCTTACATCCTTTAAATACCGACCTCGTCGTCGTCGTTGCCGGGCCTCGTAATCGAGGATCCCCTCGCCACTCCAACGTCAATCTTGAACCGTTCTTTTACGTTGATCATGTGATCTTCTGTGAGAAAACAGCCCGATCCTAGATGCGCACTTTCTCCCGCAAATGTCACAGACATGTGGACCCTGCTGAGCCGCCTGGCCATGCTGACGCATGTTCGTAGCGCGGTGAATATCGCTCAGACGCTATCAACCCTAGAACATGCGGCTCTCCACCCCTCACGGTCCCGAGCCACCCGCTCCCAGTCCTCAGGCTCACCGCACAAAGTAAGCGACTCTCGCAGACTGTCATAGCGCTTTATCTGCCCACCAGCTCTTCGCTTGCCCCCCACTTCCCCCGTACAATACGCTTGTACAGTATGTCACTCGTCGTAAAGATCATGAACAAGGTATTTTTAATATTATTCTTACATAGTAAAATGACAAAAAATATATTTAAAATCCCATTACCCCTTCAGTTTCTTGTCTTACACCGATATATCGGTTACTGTCGTCATTGAGCGAACTCAAGTGTTTCATCTTCTATATATCATAGATTAACCAATCATACATCTCTCAATCGCCTACCGCACTTATCAAACTCGACGTCTCGACGCAACCATACATCACTATGATTGAGGTAATGCAAAAGTTCGTCTCGGTTTTGGCACTAGATGGTGTTGTATCGTAAAACCGAAGTGGTTTTAACTTCACACGAGTAAAGTTTTGATGTTGTTTGACAAAATGAATTTTAGCAAGTAATTGGGAAAAAATTGTGTTTTTTTTTTACATTTTGATAAGCATTAAAAATGGCAGAAAATAAGGAAAGTTTCCGACATATTATGCTTTTTTATTTCCGAAAAGGCAAGAATGCTTCGCAGATGCTAACGAAGATATATGATGTGTATGGTGAGGGTGCCGTTGATTATTCTATTTGCCGTAAGTGGTTCAGTAAGTTTCGTGAAAACAATTTTAATCTTAGCGATGCACCACGTTCTGGATGACCGGTTGAGGCTGATGGTGACGAAATATTGGCGCCAATTGAAAGTGATCACACAAAAAAACACTTCAAAAAACCTTATCCATTTGATTTACCTTGGATAAGGTTTTTTTTAATGCTAATAAATTTTATGATTTAACCAAATAGCTGACAAAAATATTCCCATGACAATAAAAAATGTTAAATTTTAGTTTTTTTTTAATATTCTTTTATATTGGATAAATACTATAAACTTGAACACGAAGCCTATACGGAGATATGAAAAGAGGAATTTATCAAAAATATAATAGTAATGATCATTTTTTTAATATTGAATAATATGTATTATAACTTATTGCTGAGGAATTTCGTCAAAAGACAATTTTATTTTTATATACTCGTACTTTACGAACATTAAAGCGAAACGCCTCGCTGGCAAGCTAAATATTATTTTTATAGGCATGGCTATACTTCTAACATCAAAGGCGAGTAAAAATAGGTCGTATGGAGTTTTGAAGATGATATCTTACGACAAAGACTTGCTTCTTGTGCAGATAAATATTTTCATGATTGAAGACGTCTTTTAGCCCATTCTTAAGAAGGTTGTCTAAATAAGTATTTTGGAAGGAAATTTAACAGTGGTTAGTAACTTAAATATAAAGGTTGGTACGTACTTGATGCGACTTATTTAAAATAACTTGGAGGGGGGGGGGGACTACACGGAATTTATAGAAAAATGCTTACGATTTGTCGTAAAATTGAAAAATTAAAATAGGTGTTGAGTAAGCAGAGTACGTGGTGTGAACCGACCTGGTTGAAAACATTTCATACCACACATGAATTCGTAACGGAACGACGAGGTTATTTTTCAACTGCACTCGTATAACTGTTATAAAGGTGAAAAATATTGAAAAAATAAAATAAGTACCTTCCTGGATTGAGACAGTTTATAGTATACGTGAATTCATTACGGAATGAAGAGGTTATTTTTACCTGTATAACAAATTGTTATAAAGTTGAAAAATATTGAAAAAATGAAATAAGTGATTAGTAAACTGAGGAGAGGACGTGGACGTTATCTACCTGGATGGATCTATTTCGTAGCATCGGGGGTTTTATAATGGAATGAAGAGGTTATTTTTTAACTATGTAACACTTATAAAGTTGAAAAGTATTGAAATAATAAAATAAGTGTTTAGTAAACTGAGAACGTGTCGTGTACAGCGTCGTCTCTCTCATTCATACACGTGTTCCGTCGCGATTTGTCAGTCGTTGTCAAGCATTCTAGGGACAGAGACGACGCCCTACAAAGCCGAACTTAGCCGATTATGGTCGACAGTCTCTTTTTTAAGCCCGATGAGTATTACTTACCGCCGGGAACTTTACCTACCTAGATTGAGCCATTTTATAGCATATGTGAATTCACAACGGGATGAATAGGTTATTTTTCACCTGTGTACAAACTGTTAGAAAGTTGAAAAATATTGAAAAAATAAATAATTGATTAGTAAATTGAGAACGTAATATTTTATTTTATTTATTTTACACATGACAAGAAATATACATCATTTGCAAAAACACAACAGGTAATTTAATTTGGACAGACTATTTTAATGGATCTGGGTTTGTTGCCTTTAATTTTTCGTGTCCTCAGTAAACTAGGATTTTGCATGCATCTCACTGAGGACATATAGCATGAAAAAATAAATCAATACTTCTTTCCAATTTTTTATTACATAAAACCCCGTTGCACATTCTCATCAACCTGACAAACTCAATTACATATGTATACATCACGCGAATCAAACCCCTCACACTTCATCACTCTCGACAGACCAAAACGTTTATCTCATACTCGTAATATACAGCACATAATCATAAAAAAATAACAAAAAATACCACACTCAAGAGCTCACACAAACCTTTGTTAAAAGTCATTCCTCTTGCAAGTCCAAGTACTCGAACTCCGGTCGCAATAACAACTACGCTCCGATCGACAGCCTAAATTATTTTCCTCCTTTTGTATTTATTGAATTCGGCACCCCATTGTGTGTCATGGGAACCAAATATGTTAGGCATATTGCCTTTGGCCAAAATATGTTTTAACTCTTGGGATGGTGAACATTTGATCAGGTGCCATGCGTGTCATGTGTCTCTGCTGAGTCTGCATCTTCCCTTCCTCTCGATGATAATGACAGTATCTTCATGGATGGAGACATTTCGTAGCATGGGTGATTTTGTAACGGAACGATGAGGTAACTTTTCAACTGTATAACAAACTGTTATAAAAATTAAAAGTATAAAGAAAATAAGTCTTAAAAAACTGATGACTTGTCATATGGTATACCTACTTAAATGGTTATATTTTGTAGCGTACATGAATTCATAATGGAACGAAGATGTTATTTTTTCAAATATATAATAAACTGTTATAAAACTCGAAAATGAAAACAAATATTTCGTAAGCCGAAGACGTTATGTGTACTGACCAAGATGGCTCAGTAGCGTACATCAGTTCGTAACGGAACGAAAAGGTTGTTAGATAAGATTAGATAAGATGCTTGCACACATACTCGTACATACTCGTATCACCACATCGTGTCTCTTGCAAAATATGTTAAGTATGGAGAACAAATCTCCACATTTTTCTATCAAAACATTCACTTTAAACCTTTTCCACATTCTTACATTTTGTCATACGTCATCTTCTATTATTAATACTTCTTAATTTAGCTTCTTTAAAATCTAGTCCACTAGATTCTGCAACGTTTTTACATTTCCGTGCGCACCTTGCACTTCTGGTTAGTAATTATTTCGTGCTGATTCAGAAAATATCACGTTTTGCTTAACTATTGAAAGTTTTGAAAGTATAAGAAAGATTTGACTTCACTTTGATCCGTCATTTTATCCTTATCACCTGCATAATGTCACAAACCACATATTTTTATAAATATTATCTGTGTAGGATGCTTTATGCATATATAATTCGTTTTATATACAGTAAAAGTTTTCATTTTAAATTACTTACTGTTGTAACAATTTTGTTCAAAATAATGTGAAAGTAAAGTAGAAAGTTTAGGGATTACCACACACGTATCTAATTGAAATAGGTTGTGGTTTGTTTACCCTGACCTGCCCCGCACTTGTTTCACTCAGTTATGCGTTAAGGCCGTTTTATATTTTAATAAAACATTTTAACGGTAATATTGATTCGACCATAAGAAACTATGGTGACAACTGGGTAATTGTGCATTATCTATGTTATATACTACTAAAGTCCCTCTTCTCTCTCAATCTCTATATTATTTTACAGCCGCTCTGCTTATTCCTAAAGGTAATATACGTTTAAATATAAATAATTTGAATAATACGATCTGGAATAAAATACAATGATTTAAAATAAAACCTTTTGAAAATGATATTAACCTAATTATATTATTTTTGAAATATTTAAGTTTAAATATATGAAAGCACATTTTCTTCTTCTGCTTAAAAAATAGAGCGAGGAAGGGAAAAATCTTCAATGAATATTTTTTAAATATAAAATGTAGCGTTTGAATTGCTGTAGTTATCATAGAGAAGTTTGAGCTCTATTGTGGTCTGGAAAATGATGTAGAAAATACGTTTTTTTGCGTCTGATTAGATAACATCCGAGTTGACAAAGGGAAATTTGATTTGATCATCATTAAAATATCCTTAGTGATATACGAAGAAATCCACAATAGGTATTTTGTCACCTTGCATAACAAGAAGAACTGAGGGAAAAACCGAATAAATCTCTACAAAATATTATATGATATATAATCATCACTTTATATCCCGATCCTGTATTTGAACGTGATGAACGAAAAATGCGTTGAGCTCCGGTCCCGTGAGCGATACCTCTTGCAAAAAGTTACATGTTCCTTCCATCTAGTCAATGTTTTTTTTAAACAATTCAACCTTAAAACGATAGTTTCGTGATTTCTAGCATGGACCGTAACCTAGATAAATAAAATACATATGAATTAATTTATGATGGAGATTCTGACGTCGCATCATCAATGTGCAGTGGTGTCAGATCTTGAAGATTTTGACATATGAATGTAGAGAACCTATGTTACAGTCTCCGGGTCCATTAGAATAAGAAATTAGCAGGGCTCTCCAAACATGTTGTCAAAGAGCGTGCGTTAACATATTTTGATATGTATTCTATCATCTGATATAAAAACCCTGTACAACTTGCAACGTATGTGCTAAGCAGAAGAAGAAAAGTGAGACCTGGTTCATGTGCAAAGAATGTGATGTAGATTTCTACAAAGATACATGTTAGCAGAATTACCATACTATCCCAAATACTAAAATCCTGTACAACTTGCAACGTATGTGCTAAGCAGAAGAAGAAAAGTGAGACCTTGTTCATGTGCAAAGAATGTGATGTAGCTTTCTACAAAGATACATGTTAGCAGAATTACCATACTATCCCAAATACTAAAATATTTTAAACAAATATACAAAATCTCATAATAATATTCTTAAAATTTACTTAGATATAGCAAATTTAGCAAACCCTTTATAAACATGAATTCCTTGAAAATAAGAAGTTTTTCATGACATTCATCGGGTCTTTATCATCAATATTCTTTATAATTTTATAGAAATGACTTATTATCACAAAAAAACGATAAAAGTTTATGAACGCGGTAAATCTGGATCTTGCAATACAGAGAGACAAATACGAAGAAATCGAGTAGCAGCTGCAGCTAACACTTAAGTAGCTCAGGATTTATTTCTACAATAACTACCTTAACCTACAGAAAAAAAGGTTCCACTGCCATCGCTGTTGCCTTCTTCTAAACATATAGGATACATACTCGTAGTTTTGGTATTATTAACTCGATTGAAATGGAATGGAACGTCCAGAAAAATATCTCAGGGAAGGTTTAGTGTTATTGGATTCCAGGATAGCAGAAATTGGTAGTGAATGTGTAAAATAAAATATTGTTTCGCGTTATAGTGTTCAAGTAGTCGAAACAAATATTTCAGGGTTATTTTTTAATAAGTTTAGGAGCAGTAAAACATTGTAAAAAGGTTTCGTGAATTATAATAAATTCCTGCATTTAAGTTATCAAGACAAAACTTAAGTAAGTTTAAGTTATCAAGACAAAACAAAAGTTTTAGTTAAACTGATATTGTATTTCTCCCGAAGTTATTTGCTCGCATATAGACAAAGAAACTGTTTGTATGTTATTGTATTTTATGATTATGGGTGCATACTTGTTGAATATTTTATATTAACAATTTTAATAAATTATTTATGGTTAGGGCATTAACATTGTGGAGGTTTAAAGACATTATAATTTGTTTTATCAAACACTGTTTATTCCACTTTTTTGTAACGGTATAACTCTACCGGTTTCAAGACTGTCACCTCATCATCAGGGGAGCACAAACAAGACTGAATTCTGTTCGAACTGGTACCGAGATACACGCTTCTAACGCTAAACATTCGGGTTGTGGACTGGGGGTGGAGAGGGGGATGAGACAATCTCGGCGAGTAGCGGAGAGATTCTTGGGATATATGTGTTTGCCAGATGTTCACCTCGATGCACTGACTTAGAAATTTCTAGGGTCTCTAATCTGTCCAATTTATTTCCGTTACTACTGATATGTAAGAATTTGGCATCATCGATAGCAAATGTGTAGTTTTCACGGTGACAATGATTAGTCTTTCAGAATAAATTAAAGGATTTGTTAAGGCGAATTTGTTTTCAAGAAATCTCTTTGCAAAAGATCTTCCTGTCTTTCCAATTTAGAAATTATCACAGTCGGCACATAAAAGTTTATACACACCACTGTTGCTTGGTATTCATTCCATTTTTGCTTTTCCCGTTAAATAAGAGTTTCCGGAGATTAAAATTAGTGTAAAAAAACTGGCTTTATGTGACTTAGAATTTTTTTGGTTATTTCGTATGATATGTTTTTTTTTATAAATAGGACTTTGCTCCATTTATATGTATGCTTATAGGTCTCGTTAAATAAATTATCTTTTATAAGTTTCTTTAGGGACGGTTGTCCAGCAATGGAAAGATGAGCGTTGTTTAACACGTGCCTCGCGCTGTGATCACAGGGAGTAAGGATCGCTACAGTGCTCCCCCCTTAGTGAAGCGTAAGGGCCTCTTGTAGGCCTCTCGTAGTGTAGATGCGTAAATCGTGAATGCATGAAGTGCATCGGAGGTCTTGTAGCGATGCGTGCGTCTCTACGCGAAACGTACAGGTCCCTTCACTTTTCTACCCCCCCGTGTAGTATAGTAGGGGATGGGGGCTGGTTGAGAATTTCTGTCTGCAGTTTTCGGTACATCTTCGGTGGTAGCAATGTATGCGGGCTTGAGGCGATCTATTGAGATGTTGACCACTCGTCCAGGTAACTGCAACGTAAAAACTTTGCCTTTTCTCTTTAGTGCGGCGTAGAGTCCGTTGTATGGTGGTTGGAGCGGTTTTTTTACAGCATCGATACGCAAGAACACGTGGCTGCAGGTTTGAAGGTCCTTGTGTACAAAGGTTCTGCTCCCGCTGCCGTGGGCTTCTATTGGTGCAGGGCGGAGGCTGTGGATAGTATCGTGCAGCTGCTCGGCGTAGTTGCTATCCATGGTGTCTTCGTGCGTCGTTACTTCTGTAAATAAATCGCCAGGAAGTCGCAAGTTTTTTCCATATGTTAGTTCAGCGGCGCTGACATCCGTGTCGGATCTGATTGCAGCGCGGAGTCCAAGGAGGATGATAGGCAGCTCGTTTATCCACTTTTTATTGTTTACTAGACGAGCTGTAAGTGCAGTCTTCATGGTCCTGTGCCATCGTTTGATGATGCCGATGCTTTGTGGGTGGTATGGTGTTGTTCTGTTTTTTTTTTCGATTCCGAGCAGTTTCATGAGGGCAGAAAACAGATGACTGTAGCGAGTTCTCCGTGGTGTTTCGCTGTCCGATGATTTTTTTTGAAAATGCGTAAATGAGCGGTTTGTGGTCGGTGAAAATAATCATTTGTCTTCCTTCGTGAAATTTTCGAAAATGTTTTACTGCCATGTATATGGCCGTTAGCTCTCTGTCGTAAGTACTGTAGTTTTTCTGAGCTGCGTTGAATTTTCTTGAAAAATATCTTAGTGGCTGCCAGATATTATTTACCCTTTGCTGCAAAACCCTATGTCCGATGCGTCGGTTAAAAGAGATAATGAGGCGTCTTTCTGAGGGTGATTTAGTAGAATTGCGTCGCGTATAGTTTGTTTGCATTTTTCAAATGCAATTGTCGATTCTTCGGTCCAATTTATTTCAGTCTTATCTCGTTTTTTAGAGTTGTGTAAATATGCATGTAGCGGTGCTTGAATGGACGCGGCGTGCGGAATACAGTCTCGGTAGTAATTTAACATTCCAAGAAATCTGCGTAGAGCTTCAATAGTTTTGGGTTTGGAGTATTCATCAATTGCTTGAATTTTCTCTGATGGCGTCTTAATCCCGTTTCCGTTAACGTTGTATCCAAGGAAAATTACGTCGTTTTTCCCTAGTACACATTTCGTGGGATTTATTGTGATCCCGTATTCATTAAAACGGTGTAGTATTTTGCGTATATCTTCTTCGTGTTAAGCTTCGTTTTCGGAGGCTATTATAACGTCATCAATAAATGGGAATGCAAAGTCTAGGCTAGAGAGTACTTGATGTATCAAGCGTTGAAAGGTTTGACCTGCATTTTTCAGTCCAGGGCACATTCGAGGGAATTCGAATAAGTCAAAAGGTGTGATGATGGCTGTCTTCTCGATGTAGTTTTCCAAAACTGGCAGTTGCTGGTAAGCTCGGTTGAGGTAGAGCGTGCTGAAGATTTTTTTTCCCGCGAGTTGGTACGTGAAATCTTTCAGGCGAGGTACCGGGTATCTGTCAGGTTTGGTGACGGAATTGAGTCGTCTGTAATCGCCGCAGACTCGTAGTTCCCCGTTCTTCTTGGGTACAATAACGAGTGGGCTCGCCTACGTGCTCTTGCTGGGGCGGCATATTCCTTGATGCATCATGTTTTCAAATTCTTTCTTGACGGCTTGGTACCGGTGGGGTGGGATTGGTCTGGATTTTGCGTATAATGGTGGGCCAATTGTTTCTATATGGTGTTCCACTTGATGTTTTGAGCCTTCCTTGAATGGTGATGATCTCGTGACGTCAAGGAATTCAGCGAGAATTCAGTGTTATTTCTGTCCCATGTCAATCGTTCGTATGGTGGGTTGTGCAGAATTGTACATTGGCGCCTTGATAAAAATGTTGGTTACTTGATCTATAAGGCGGCGTCCGGCGACGTCGATGTCGACGAGGAGTTTATGCTGCTTCAGGAAATCTGCTCCGAGTATTGATTTCGTGACGGCTGCTACAACGAATTTCCACCGGAATGGTCTTCTGAGGTTCAGGTCGAGCTCCATGGTTTTTTCTCCGTATGTCTGGATTACTGTGTTGTGAGCGGCGTAGAGATTAAACGGAAGAGGCTTCGCGTAAAATGTTCTCGGTATCACGGAGATATTTGCTCCACTGTCGACTAAGAATGTCATTCCTGTCCTTTTGTCGGTAACAAATAGGCGGTGGGTAGTTCCATAAACACCGGATTCCGCCGCAGCCAGCGTTTTTTCTAGTTTTCCGTTTCCCTTTGTTGTTTAAATGTACACGGCGACCTGCAGCGGAAGGCATTTTTTCCGAATTTCTTGTGGTAGTAACATAATGGTGATGCAGCAGTAGAGTGTGAGCGAGAACATGTGGTGCGTACTTTTGATCGATTGCGGTACGGCGATCGTCGATGCTGATAGCCATTGTAGGTACTTCTTGATTTCATTTCCGCAATTTTCAGGTGGAGTTGCTTGATTTCGTCGGTTAAGGTGCGGATGGCATCTGACGTGGAGGGTTGCGAGGGTACCGGTGCGATGCTCATGGTCGCTATTTCCTGCGTCTGCTCCAGCATCTTGTCGGCCAGTAGTGCGAGTTCATCGAGGGCGGCAGTCTTGGAGATCGTATCGCTGACCGCCAGGACTGACCTCACATGAGCTGGCATCAGATTCATCCACATCAAACGCAGTGTTGCATCTGGGATCTTTTCACGGGCGTAGTTTCACATGCGCCGTAGCAGCTGTAACGGCCGCTGGTCGCCGAGCTCCATCTCCGATAGTAACTTCTGCAGCTGTCTCCCTCGCTTTCTTCGTAGATGGAGATGAGTCTGCTTTTCAGGTTTTCAAACTGGCTCGCGCTCGGGCTGATCAGGAGATCCGCGATTTGCTCGATGTCTTGCTTGTCGAGCTGGGCGAGGACCAGCTGAGCTAGCTGGGCCTGGCTCCGGTGCAGATCCTGGGTGGCGGCTTCGAATGTGATGAACCATAGGCGTGGTTTGTCGCGCCAAAATGTCGTGATTCGCATCGACAGTGCGATACCAGCGAAGTGCTGTGGTGGTGAGCGTTGATGAGCGTTGTTTAACACGTGCTTCGCGCTGTGATCACAGGGAGTAAGGATCGCTACATTTCTTTTTCGTTTTGTTTTTTAAAAGTCAATCAATGAGGCTTCCAGGATAGCCATTATTTGTAGCTATTTTTATGGTTATTAATACTTTTTTAAAATTGTCGTCGGTTAATGAGACACTGAGCAATCTATGAAGCATATAGTTAAAGGCGGCGAATTAATGGTTATTAGGATGGTTGGAAGTTGCTGGAATTATGGAGTCTGAATATTTCTTTTCTATATATACTCGTAGGAAGACGGATTATACTTTAGTCTGTAGAAAATTTAAAGGGCTGGTTTTTAATCCGCCCTTAAAAATTGACACTGGCAATAGGAGACCTTGAAAATAAAGGAAGAAGTCGTCAAGAAAAGAGATAAACAAATATCACCAACCAACCTGACTGTAAATAGACTTGGACAGAACACGACGGTGAGAGGTAACTCATCACAAAGGCCCCAAATGAAAGGGAAAATGCGAGGATGATAATGATTGCGAAACAATCTTTTCGAAAGAACCATACAACTGTTTAACACAGTTATTTCGAGCCAAATGTAAAAGAGTTTACATTAATGTTTATATTTATACTTTACATTGCACATTTCTGAGCTAATTAAAATCAGTTAAGTAATGTTTAAAATAATAAAATCAACAAAATGCTGTAATGTACTATGCATATCCAGAAAGTAAGTGTACTGAGGCTCTCACGACCGGATGGATTTTATTTTTGACATGTTGGCTACACTTTCGTGTAGCCTGACCCTTCCCCTCCGCAACGAGACCGGTTCGAGGTCAGTACGTTGAGAAGTGTCGACGCGAAAACACGTTTCGTGAAAAATGTCAATCCAATCTCCCGCCAAGTGCGAAATACGCGGCGTCATCCGTTATCTCGTTTGGAAAGGAAAACCTCCGGTTGAGGTATATAATGAGGTGAAAACTGCATATGGTGATAAAGCTATGAATCGTACGAGTGTGTACAAGTGGTGTCGCGAGTTTAAAAACGGTCACATCACACCTCTTCACCCTCCGCCAAAAAATTAAAAACCACAATTTCAACCAAGAAAATCATGGCATCCGTGTTTTGGGACTGTCAAGGCATAATTTTAATTGAATATATGCCTCAAGGGGAGACCATCAACTCTGCAAGATACTGTGAGACCCTAAAAAATGCGGAGGGTGATTCAGAACAAGAGGAGAGGCATGCTGACAAAGGGAGTCTGCCTGCTGCACGACAATGCCAGACCACACACGGCCAACGCCACGAAGGAACTGCTCGCCTCGTTTAAATGGGATGTCATGAACCATCCCACGCATTCCCCTGACCTAGCACCTTCAGATTACTATCTCTTTACCTCCCTGAAGCTGCACATGGGTGGAAAAAGGTTTTCAACCGACGAGGAGGTAAAGGAGGAGGCGGAGAAGTGGACGGAGGGGTTGGCGGGAAACTACTTCGAGGAAGGCATTAAAAAGTTGATACCCCGCTTCACCACCTGCATTGACAGGAATGGCGACTATGTCGAAAAATAGCTTACATATGTACTACGGTAACCACGTAATTTTTTTGTTTAAATAAAAAAAATGGTAGCCTACAAAAATTCAGTACACTTTCTTTCTGGATATGCCTCGTAATTTTGTTGAAATGCTAATATTGAAATCGAATAACGAGAACAATTATCCACTTCGTATTTGGGTAAATGATTCTTATACTCGTACATTTGATTGTTGTATTAAATATGATAAATCAGAGGAAGTTGAATCACATATGAAAATTTCATTCATATTACAGTGATATATTCCTGAAATTTCAATACCACGTATGTGTTGGATTGAAAAAAAGTTTTAATTTAAAAAATAAGTTAATTATATGTGAAATCATTAATTTAAATGTGAACAAGTGTGGTTGAAGCATAATTATTCGAAGGTTTTAGATATTACTAATCAAAATTTCAGTGTAATTTCAGTGTAATAATTTGTTTTAACATTGCGCTATTTTTGCGTTATTTAACAGTTCTATACATTTTTTTCGTAAACGAAAATTCAGATGTAAAATGGTCTCAAAGATGAAGCCAGTTCGGACTGAATTTGCCAGAAATTGAAACGAGAATCGGAACAAAAACAAAAAATATATAAAAAGAAGTAGAAATTTACTGTTTCTAGCTACCCCAATAGAGAGAGGGCGTGATGATTGTTTTCCTTCACACTGGAATGTGTTATAAAAACAATAAGAAAACCCATATAACATACTTTATCGATTTTGCTTTATTTTCATGCATATTTTAAGTTTCTTGAGTGATGTAATTTAAACATCTCATTCCTTATATTTTAATAAGAGACGTTATATTCTCCGTCATTACTCGGAGCTCTACGCATTCTTAGTTTTGGTATTATTTTAATTATCATTGTCTCAGTTTACTTCCTGGAAGATAAACATTTCCTTGACAAATTACTTGAATTAATTGAACATGTAAGGAACTCAAGAATACTAACTTGTATACCAGCATTTATGTAGTTATGATTAATTACATACAACATAATATCAAACCACTGAATCGTTAATATTTCCTTCATTTGACTTATCTTATTCCATTTCTAGTTGTTTTAAGGCATTAAGAATTTACCAATCATAATCTTTGGGTCTACAATTCAGTCCGAATATGGAACTGCTCGGAAGTAACAGCGATCTCGGTCCTAGAAAACTTGCCATGCGTGGTTATGTCAGTGAATACGTTGACCTCTCATCTTAATCTCGACGTATCAACTCTTCGTCATTTTACTTTAATGTTAATGATGCATTTTGGGAGGCAAGCTCTGGCATTTGATACACATGTCCCAGTTTTAGGTCAGTTAAATTAAGTACGATCCTCCCTCCCCCCCACGCTGTTATGGGGGACAAAATAAATCCAGCAAAAAAACATCCAGCGCGATCTACACTAGTAGATATAAATCTTCTTTCTTTTTTTTTTTTAGCGGAACGTCACATTGTGGTGAAGAAGTAACTGCCCAAAGGGACTCTTTATCCGGTGGCGACACATCTGAGTATGGAAAGAATAACAGTGACGACAGACTTAAGGTCCGACATCATGGAGAAGGCAAATGACTCGCAGAGTAGTAAATATATTTATGAAGTGGCTTAAAACCTGGAATTCAAACAACCCAGCAAGTTGCCAGTACTTTCACAGAAAATTTCGAATCTAGCAAAACTATCTTTTGACGCCACTAGATTGGAGTAGCCGATCGGTTCGACGATGAACCGATGTAAGGTTGAGTAGAGATCTCTTCGGAACTTATTGAAGATTAGAACAGGGTGAAGGAACAATATCGAAATTATATTAGAGTTGAGAAACGGAGAGCTGAGCTCCAAAAATATATTTTCTTTCGATGACGTCAAAATGGTTCTTATCATTTTTCGTGATTGTCCATTTTTCAGACACGCAACTTAACTTAAGACGTACGAGGGTTGCTACTTAAGTTTTGAGACAGACAAGAAAAGACAAATATTTATCATCGAAAATGGCTTTATTGTTTTTCAAAATACTCTCCATGAAGATCAATACACTTTTGCATGCGTTTAAACCAATTTTTAAAGCACTTTTTTCACTCCGAATGAGGTAACTTCAAAACATGCGTTTTGAACGCATTAACCGCTTCTTCAGGCGTTGAAAAACGTTGACCTCGCAATTTATTTTTGATGTTCGGGAATAAAAAGAAGTCATTGGGTTCCAAACCATGGCTGCACGGCGGATGACCCATCAATTAGATGTTTTGAGTGCTCAAAAAATCACTTGTTTGAACCGATGTGTGAGAACTCGCATTGTCATGGTGGAGAATGGTCCGTCTTCAGCGGTTGGTTTTCCTCATTTCTCAAACAGCAAATGGCAAACAAGTCTGTGTCGTTTTGGTAAAGAGGTACAAGTCATCAATTACTTATTTGTCAGTTTGAAGTTTTGCAACACTTTTAATCCTGAAATACAGACCTCACGTAAATTTTAAAGGTAAACTTTGAGTACATAAATTATTTATGTATTCAAAGTTTACCTTTAAAATTTACCTGAATTCTGTATTTCAGGAATACAAGTGCTGCAAAACTTCAAACTGACAAATGAGTTATTGATGACTTGTACCTCTTTACCAAAACGCCATAGATAATGGTAGTGTACCATTCAGAATTTACCGTACAACGTTCCACTAAAGGCACTGTTGCGACATGACCATACGGAAGAAACAAGCCACCATTTGCTTCGAAGTGCTTCCTGTGCGAACAACTTTTGTTGGATTTGGCTCGTCTTGAAAGACCTATACAATCGACTGCTGTTTAGTTTCTGGCTCATATGCATAGATCCATAATTCGTCGCCTGTCACGATCTTATAGACGTCTTTTGAAGCACAGCGATCGAATTTTTTCAACATTTCTTTGGACCAATCGACACGAGCCTTTTTTTTTAGCGATTGTCAAATTATGCGGTATCCAACGCGAACATTGACGGCCAAATGTTCATGCAATATTGAATGTATGCGAGTGGAACTAGTGCCCAAACATGCCTCGATCTCACGATAAGTCATGACGATCTTGCAATATCAGTTCACGCACACCATCGATGTTTTCTGGCACAACCACCGATTTTGGACGACCTTCACAAAATTCGTCCTGGAGTAAACTACGACCACGATTGAATTCGGAAAACCAGCGAAACACAGTGGCCCGGGATGGTGTATCATCACCAAAAGTCAAAGCGAGTTGACCGGCACACTGTTGTTGAGTTAGTCCACGTCGAGATTCATAAAAAATCATCGCACGAAAATGTTCACGATTTAATTCCATTTTTGCCCGAGATAAATTTTTTAAGTCACTAAACACCCGTATGACAAAACTTTCTGAGCACGTATATCATTAAAAACGTTAAACTTTACGATGCTGATTTGACGTATCTACACTGGATGTTGCCATATCTCAAAACTTATGTAGCAACCCTCGTATTAACATCTTTCGTTAGTAAATTTTTATTTATTAGGTCACAACTCAAGACTTCATAATCTTCTACAGTTGAACGTAACAATGAATTTCGTGCATAGTTCTTGTTTCGATTTCTTCGCTTCTATCATTTCTCACTATAAAAAAGAACTAATATACGCAAACGTGTCCAAAGTTTTAATTGTTTTTTATTTAGGCATTAGACATACTTGATTATATTAGCAGATATTTAGTATTTACATATATCGATAGCTTTAATTATATAAAAGAGAGACTCCTAAGAACCTGCTATGATATCAATTTAATGCATTCAAGTCAGTAGTTGTAAAATTTCTGTAAATATTTCGTCAGCGGAATTATTTCCGAGTCCCGGATAAATGTTTTGAGCACTATGTTACAAATATATGTTACAGGATTATCTATCCTTTGAACATAAGCAGACTTATCTATCTTTTTACCATTTCAAACGCATCGGAGAGATCCGATTGTACTCAAACTCTGCGTATACTTGATGCATCACATATTCTGTATTCCATAGTACACTTAGCTCTTGCACTACACTCCAGAGCATACTTATATTATGGTGTCATAAGCTGCTTTGAAACCTACAAATAGGTACGAGTATTTCCATATCAAACTCTAGAGTGTTTTCAAAATACTGAGCAAACAGAAAATTTGATCATTGCACAATCATAAGCTGCTTTGAAACCCACAAATAGGTACGAGTATTTCCATATCAAACTCTAGAGTGGTTTCAAAATACTGAGCAAACAGAAGATTTGATCATTGCACAATCATAAGCTGCTTTGAAACCCACAAATAGGTACGAGTATTTCCATATCAAACTTTAGAGTGTTTTCAAAATACTGAGCAAATCGAAGATTTGATCATTGCACAATCTTCCTTATTGAAAGCCACGCTGATAATCTGTTAAGGTCTCTTCGACGTGTGTTGTTTATCTTGATGAACAATAGATTTTTCTTTTTTCTAACACCAGAGCGCTAAAATTGGTTTTAAGTCAAAGCACTATTCGAAAATTTTATGTGTGGAATATTAATGTAACAGTATATATGACTGAAAAAACATTATATGCGAGTAGTAAAAAATAAATCTTTTGCTATAGGTTTTTCAACCATAAAATCTTATTTGAAATTTAAAGTTTTTATAAATCAGGCAGTGAATGAATCTATCTAGTATTGTACTTGAAAAATTTTGTAGCGGTGAGCACAATCTAGAAAGCGCTGTTTAATATTTCATTTCTTGTCACACTTCAAAATAACTTTTTTTTTTCATTCAAAAACCATAGATGACTATTATTTTAATAACAATTATTTATCGATAGAAAAGCAATAGCAAAATATCTGAAAAAGATCATGAATTTAACTCCAATCATTCAAACATGGTATAAATATTGTAGGTTTTTTGCGTATTTTAGGACCACATGACTTAATTCGGCAGTCTTGGATTCAATAACCAAAATTGAGTTTTTTCCGCGTGAATATAATTGGCATTTCCCTATGAGCGTACATAATATTTTTATGTTAATTATCATAAAAATTCAATTAGGCGAGAATGGTGATATGCACATTGATTCTCCCATATATAAGGTAAATTTTCTTTGACGTTCTTTTTTATTCAGGTATTTATGTGGTTTAAATCTGAAAATAAATACGAGTAAATTATTGTATCGGCGCTTGATTCAGATCAACGTAACGTATAGTTCAGACCAGCGTAACGTTGCTGAAAGGGTTATACTCCGCTTACTATTTATGGCATCTGTTTATGAGAAAGCTGCTAAAAATATGACACTGAATCAAACGAAATGGGAAAATTACTTTTGATTTCAATGCTGTAACCGATTTTTGACTCCCTAGACGTAAAATAAAGCGCGTAAATTTACAAGCAAGTAACGAGATGCTGGCAACATATACATAAATCAAAACGTTGCTGAGCATCGCTGCAATCTGATGAAGTTTTTCCAAGTATTATTTGACCCTCTTGCCGCTTTGCTAAGAAGAACGATTCATCTTCGTCCCTTCTCCGCAGTGAAATGAAACAAATGCAAAATGAATAGTCAGAGTCAGGCGTTATACTTTTCTGACGTATTATATTCAAGCTTCTTTTTCATAATTTGTTATTTAGTTTTCCAAAAAATATCCCACTCAACTGAGCGCTCTGAACTCTTTTTTCCCATCTGTATTTTTTTAGTGTACCGAAAACTTTGCGAAGTTAACAATCAATTCAAATATTTATATTCATATTCAAAGTGAAAACATAAAACCATGTTTACGTATCTGCCTCCAACTGGGGGTAAAAATGGTGTATGTGTGAGGTATTTATGTGACTATACAAGCTACTATACTAAATAGTTTTCCAGAATAAAGGTAAATGTTTTCTTCGAAACAATTTCTTACACCGATTAAACTTTTTTCCACCTATTACACTTAATAACTACAATATGGTTTTCTATTTCTATCAAAAGGGTATATTCAGACATACAGAGTTAAGTACGAGTATATTTCGAGAGGAATGTTTAGATCTAACTTGTGTCATGTTTTATCAGAATTTTGAGGTCTACTGACTCGATGAAAATAATACGAAATTCATTGTCACATTAATTTGTGGAATAACAAAGTAATTTTAACAAAGCTCAAGATGTATGACAGACAAGCTCAAGATAACATGGTGTGCCACAAGGGGAAGCCAAAACCTTCTGTAACAGTTTTCGTTAGAAAATTTTGTAGGTTGTGATTTATATAGGTTGTGGTATGTTTATTTTAAATGTTATGCATTTCATATGTTTAATAAGGTTTGGAACTAGTAGAATATACATTTTTTATCGAATGTTTCCATAAAGAAACAAGAATAAACTTATGTATTATACTTAGAGAAATGAAATCACCAGTTAACTTGTATTTCTTTGTAACGTCCCTTAAAAAAACAAACAAAACTAATATGCAGTGTAAATGTTACTGGAAATCGTAGCAAAGGAAGACCAATGATAGCACGGTTGGATCAAGTGAATTATATTTAGGAATCATCGCGGTACTTGTATTTACTCGTATGTATCTCCAATGACATTCTATGAAAATTTATTTATTTTTTCAAATTTAAACTCGATCTCCTATTTTAATAAAATGAATTTATTCGAGTGGTGCGTGCGAGCTTATAGCTAGTTTTTAGTTATATACATGGTACATATACAATGTAATATTTTATTTTTTGTAAAATGGTCTGAAAATGACCAAATAGTGAAATCGTGGGCCTATCATTTTTATTTGTTAATATATTATAAAATGTAAAAAATTTAATATAGCGCGATTTTCAAGTCTTTCAAAGGAAGGGAAAAGCCCGACAGAAAATAAATCATATCAATATCTCGACGTTGTTTAATTTCTGCCAAACTTTCTCTTAATTCAATGGAAACTTGATAACTGCGCAATATTAAATTTTAAACAATTTAAAATATGACGACCAACAATTATACTTTAAGCTCTAGTTGACGTACTGCTGAGAGTATAAATATCAAATTAAAGTGTAGCACCGCTTGACCATGCCGTGGGCGTAACCGTGGTGTGGTATATGTCCATGTGCGCTCTAACTAGTTCAGGCCAGAAACTTTTGAACGTTAATTATCGTTGTAAATTGTCATTATTTGGGGATATATTGTAAAATACGATTTCGGACATTAAACATACATTGATAACACCGAACGTATTTCCATCACATATCGAAAGATTTAAAGAGTCTTTATGATTATTTTTTCTTCATTAAAAATAACTAATGAAATGTATTGCCAAAAAAAATTGTATGGAACATAAGCTGATGCAAAAGAATATTCAAAACATAATGAGGAGCCGTCGCTTATCCTCCAACTTTAACATTAATTAAGTGTTCTTGGAGAAAAGTAAAACCTCTCTTCTGCGTCGTCATTTTTACAATTTCATAATGATAATGACATTTTTGTGGAAAAAACCGTTAAAATTCATTAATGTTTTAACAAATTAATATTTTCGATAAATATAAACCGCAAAGTATAAGTCAAAATCTTATAAATTCATAAAGCCTATACTATATGATAAAATAACGAGGATCTTTGCCAAGATTCCAAATGCCTCGAGCTGATTCGTCGAGATTTGTGACATTTTGCCACAATGGCCGCTCGTCACCAAATCCCTCCGATTGACAGTTGGCATTTAATGACCCGTTCTTTTCTGGCAGTTAGCCAAATTCCTTGTTGTTGAGACTTAGTCAGAATATTCGCTGAAAATGGAGATTTTTTGTCAGGACCAAAAACCTCCATTGTTTCTATATTTTCCAAAAAAAAACGCGCACTGCTTTCAAACATGTTATACATTTGCCGTTAATTCTTATATAAACTGTTACTTTGAAGTTAAATAATAAACTCGGTTAAAAAATATATTTTATTATTCCACGTGTAAGGAAAACGCAAAAAATTCTATGTTTTTAATAATATCAATAATGCAGTCGAGATAGTGTGTCAAAATGTAACACAAGCATTTAAATAATATTAATAATGCAGTTGAGATAGTGTGTCAAAATGTAACACAAGCATTTAAAAAACACAAAAGAATATATTTTATTCAGTTATTAAAACATTGAATATGTAATAAATATGTATTATTTAAAAAAAAAATTGATACAGCTTTTAAACCACTGAAAAAAAAATAAGTCCCACTTCTAAAGCGTCATTAGTTAACCAAAGTCACTCCAAAAGAACAAAAACTTTATAATCACTGAGTAAAAGTACTGGAAGACATTGATTTGAAAAAAAAAACAATAATTCGACAAAGAATACTCATAAATCTCTTTCATACTGGCCTTAAGAATCAGGCAGATTGTGTCTGTGCAAAAGAAAACATACTATGCGTATCCAGAAAGTAAGTGTACTGAGGCTCTCACGACCGGATGGATTTTATTTTCGACATGTTGGCTACACTTCCGTGTAGCCTGACACTTCCCCTCCGCAATGAGACCGGTTCAAGGTCAGTACGTTGAGAAGTGTCGACGCGACAACACGTTTCGTGAAAAATGTCAATCCAATATTCCGCCAAGTGCGAAATACGCGGCGTCATCCGTTATCTCGTTTGGAAGGGAAAACCTCCGGTTGAGGTTTATAATGAGGTGAAAACTGCATATGGTGATAAAACTATGAATCGTACGAGTGTGTACAAGTGGTGTCGTGAGTTTAAAAACCTCTCTACCCTCCGCCAAAAAGTTCAAAACCACAATTTCAGCCAAGAAAATCATGGCATCCGTGTTTTGGGACTGTCAAGGCATAATTTTAATTGAATATATGCCTCAAGGGGAGACCGTCAACTCTGCAAGATACTGTGAGACCCTAAAAAAAATGCGGAGGACGATTCAGAACAAGAGGAGAGGCATGCTGACAAAGGGAGTCTGCCTGCTGCACGACAATGCCAGACCACACACGGTCAACGCCACGAAGGAACTGCTCGCCTCGTTTAAATGGGATGCCTTGAACCATCCCGCGCATTCCCCTGACCTAGCACCTTCAGATTACTATCTCTTTACCTCCCTGAAGCTGCACATGGGTGGAAAAAGGTTTTCAACCGACGAGGAGGTAAAGGAGGAGGTGGAGAAGAGGGGTTGGCGGGAAACTACTTCGAGGAAGGCATCAAAAAGTTGATACCCCGCTTCACCACCTGCATTGAGAGGAATGGCGACTATGTCGAAAAAAAGCTTACATATGTACTACGGTAACCACGTAATTTTTTTGTTTAAATAAAAAAAATTGTAACCTACAAAAATTCAGTACACTTACTTTCTGGATATGCCTCGTATTTCTCGTTTTATTAAATAGGTCTATAGGTACTCGACTATTTATGTCGAACAAATTGCGTGATTCTATTGAAGACGTTTAACTGTAAGTCGAGTACAAATACATAAATAACAAATAATTTATCACATTTGTTTACGTTCGGAAAATTTTATTTTGTTTGAAGACATAACAAATATTTTGGATTTCTTACAAATTATTGTTTGTAATTTAAACTGTTTAACATTATATAGAATTAAGAGATTTGTATTTTAAAGTTGTGTTTTAATTAGTTGAATTTTCTTGCCATCAGTCCATTTTTTTTTCTTCATCAAAACGGTGTGCAAGAAGCACAACAGCTTGTGCACAAACATTGATTACATTTGTAATACATCCACAAGATGAATAGACAATCAACACCAATTATTACGAATTACCAATCATCACTCATATAATTAAAATTGATTTTATACGATGTGTTATTTGAAAACTCCAAAATCACTTAACCTGTCATGTCATGTCAAGTCATGTCCAAATGTGAAAGACAGATGACACTTAACGCTACAACTTCATTTCGAGCCTAGCGTGTTGGCAATCTGTTAATCGATAACGGCTGAGAAAACCGTTTTGCCACCGTTCTAGCAATCAACTTGAACAATGACTGCCTAATTATATGCAAATTTATGTTAAATCGTTTATGCATTGCTCATTGTTATACATTTAAATCCTGCAATATTAATTATTTGGGTAAACGTACTATTTTTAATATAACACATATACTCGCCAATATCACCGCACCGTGCGCCTTGCGGGGTAGGCAGAGAAAACAGATTTTCAAAGTTTTCTATTCAAATGTACAACTTTCCTCTACATTCATATAATACATCTTGAGATGTACAGTATTTATAGTTAAGGCATTAACACTGTAGAGTATTGAAGACATTGTAATTTGTTTAATCAAACACTCTTTATTCCATTTTATATAACGGTATAATCCTACCGGTTTCAAGGTTTTCACATCATCATCAAGTCTTGTTTATGCTCCTCTGATTATGAGGTAATAATAATAATAATCTTGAAACCGGTAGAGTTACACCGTTTTATAAAATGGAATAAACAGTGTTTGAATAAACAAATTACAAAATTTCATTTATTCTCATACTCTCTCTTTACCTTCTTCTAAAATCTGATCCACTTAATCGAGCCACGTTTTCCACGGTCTACCTCTTTCACGCACACCTTGCACATCTGATTTGTGTACTCACTTAGTCATTTTTTCATCATTCATTCTATCCGCATTTTCAAATCATCTTAAAGCATCTTTCTTGTTCAATAAATTTTATTCATACGTTAATTTCTCTCGTCATCATTCCGCCTTATTATAAACATTGATATTTCACATTTTTTTCTTAGTGCACGTTCTTTCAAAACATTCATCTTACGTTTATCCTTCTTACAAGTCCAATTCTTTCTTCCATTCGTCAAAGTAGACACCTACTTTGTATTATCATTCTGGCTCATTTTGATAAAGTACGGTTTTTTATGCTATATTAAGTGCTTAATTTACCTGTTCGCAGTTGCTACCCTCCTTTAAAATTCCCTTTCAGCTCACACATAAACATAATACCCAAATCACAGTATTCATCAAACTGATGCAGTGTTTCTGAGATAACACGTAAATCGCACAACACGTAAATTTTTACTACACCTCTTTCTCTAGCTATAATCTTTGATTTTTCTACCTTCGTTTTAGAACCTTGTAAAATACATTTTTCATACATCTCACTTATGATATTTCTAAAATTGCAACAAGCACAATAATATCGTCAGCATGTAAAAAGTGCTTCATTTTCAATAAGTACAATAATATCGTCAGCATGTAAAAGTCCACATTCATTTATTTCAGTCATTCTTTCACCTCTTAAACATCTTTTAAATTGCACAACCTTGATTACTTATATAAATAAACAACCATCCACTTTGATATAATACTGGAGACCATCCTTAACACTCCGCGTTACTACCAGTTACTTCTGACTGACTTCAACTCTCCTAGTATGTCTGAAATACCACAGAAGTCTATACATATATTGACTATGGGTCTTGGAGGATGGACACATTGGTCCGTCTTCCAATCCAGAAGATAAAGATTCGGCGCTAATACCACATCTCCGGCAAACTGTTTCCTGTTTCCTTAACATATTTGAAACCACTTTGTTGAGTGCTATGGGAAAACATTTTTATAAAAAGCTTACAAATTATAAATAGTTTGTTTGGACTTTGTAAAAAAGTATTAGCTCATTTAAAAAGGGAAACACTGGTGATCGGAACAAGAAGGAAATTGATCTCTTGAAGATTTTATTTACATTTTTTGATTAAGGATTGAAAACAGTACTTAATTTGAGTATAAAAGAAAATATACTTAGGCGTTAATAATTTTAGAAATATATGATTCCTTATTTAGCTGTTTAATGTTTTTGCTATTTGTTTTTGCTATTCCATAAAAAAAAACGAATCATGCGTGAAATATTTTTTGATGTTACTTTTACATAATAAAAGCCAGAATAAAATGTTGCATTGATAAACGGACAATCTAGATATGATTGATTAAGGGTAAACGATTTTTAAAAGTAATTCTGAATTACACTAAATGTACTTAACCTTAAAAAAAACATGTGTAAAATATTTTCAGCACGATTGTTGCTTACGGATCTTTAAACGTTGGTTTTATAAAAGTTTTGAAAAACTGAATCAAGAAATATTCTTAAGAGGCCAATAAATGTGATCTTTTCTAATACTGCTCGATAAAAATGGAACGTGGGGATAATAAATTTCAATACATAAGACTGCTAAACTTTGAAAATTATTATAAAATTATTCAGATAAATTCTGAGAAAATTGTGAAAACTCCAGCATTGAAAAAAATTTGAGTACTTTCCGTTAAATTAATTTAAAATTAATTTGATTGGTTCACTACAATATTTTTCATCACACTTGAAAAAAAAATACTGTACATTATTACGCTTTAATTGTATACAGTACAACCTCGCGGGTTAATTACCAAGCGATTATTTCTTACAACTAACCAGAAAGATATAGAGGCCTTAAGAGGAAACCAGATGCTATCTTTTTTTTTAATGTCTACCAACGGGAATCGAATCCGCATCCTCCAAGTCAGGAAACAGGTGTCTTACTTACTAAACCACGGAAGTCAGCAACGTTTCTGCCATTTAATTAAGCATTTTCACACAAAACTAACGTTGAATGCGCAAAGGCTTAAATAAAACCAGACAATTCAAGTTTTAAAACTAGTGGCTACAAAATTGGAGAAGAGAAAATTAAATATATGGTTTTGTCTTATGCATTATTTACAATATTTATATCTACAATATGTATTACTTCAAATGCTCTGTTAATAATTTGATTTTTATGGGTTCAAAATGTCGCTAAATTTAATACTGATCTCAAAAAACAATCTCAATGTGCACTCAACTCAAATCTTTCCTCGTCCATATCTATGCAAATCGTTAAATATTTTCTTCGATTCTCAACATTTCAAATACTTGAATATTTTTTTTCATATTCCTTATTCTGCTTTCCATTCATTTTGCAAGTTCTATATATTTAAACCAATATCCTTCTTTAATAAACAATTTGAAATCTATCACGTATTTTAATTCCATATATTTTGTGTAAGACTCGCATTTATACAACAGCTAAAGCACTTATTTCGAGGCGTTATTTTACTTTATTTGACACGAAATAAACTCGGATAGAATTTGTTCAAGGGCTACAATTTTTATGTATGTATTCAGTACGCTATTTATTAGACCACTAATAACAAATAACATGGTCTGGGCTTTAACATAATATTAAATTGTTAACGTTTCTAAGCGAAATACTAAAACTGCATACATCTCGTCTAATAATAAGCTATTGAACTTAGTTTTAAAGCTCGCTCTTTATACTCGTATCAGTATTTTTTTGTATTCAATAAGTCAAAATAATTGAACTGTCCTGAATGCCTGATTGATAACTGCTAGCTCAAATATTATGTGTCACACATTCTGTAACCCTGATCCAATCAGTGAAACTTCTCTTAGTGTATCTTACTCTTTCAATTCCGTTTTGACTTCTAAGTCAGTGGGTGTAAGTTTAATATTCAATTACGAAATTTCTTCGTTGCCGTGTTCTTTTTTTTCTTAATAAGATTGTTCGATTTATTGAGCCCTACAACAATTTTAAAAATGATTACTATTTACGAGTTATTTATTCTGTTATATCAATAATATATCAAAATACTAAATATTACAATCTATATAAGTAAAAATGTAAATGTTCGTTAATAGAAAATCTCTAATATCCGAAAGTTCTTCACCGATTGCTGGGAAATTTTGACAAAAGGTTGCATTCGTATACAAGCATGTATATATATTTTTTATATACGGTTGTATATAAAAAAAGTACATAAAACAGACGAAATAACGGGAGCGCCCCATGCAGCGACACACGCAAACTAAACAATTCTCATTGACAGGTATGTCACATTGCATTTTCGACGTTTCGGAATTAATATTTAATATTAAAAAATAAATATTAAATATCTATATAAATAAAAATGTAAATGTTGGTTAATTAAATATCTCCAATCTCCGAAAGTTCTTCACGGATCGCTTTGAAATTTTGACAGTTTCATTTCGATTTCGAATATTAAATAATTAAATATTAAATAATAGATATTAAATAATTAAATATTAAATAATTAAATATTAAATAATAAATATTAAATAATAAATATAAAAAGTATATAAAATAGGAGAAATAATGGGAGCGCCCCTAATGAACGCGACGGCAACATACGCAATATAGATTTCGATTTATTTTAATTTTGATTTCGAATATTAAATATTTAATAATAAATATTACAATCTATCTATATAAATAAAAATGTAAATGTTCGTTAATAGAAAATCTCTAATCTCCGAAAGTTCTTCACCGATTGCTTTGAAATTTTGACAAAATATCGCATTCGTATACAAGCATGTTTATATATTTTTTTTTACGTACAGTTGTATATAAAAACGTATATAAAACAGACGAAATAATGAGAGCGCCCCCTGCAGCGACACACGCAAACTAAACAATTCTCATTGAAAGTTATGTCACATTGCATTTTCAACGTTTAGAATTCTTTCATTTCGTTTTTAAATTGTTTTTTTTTTATTTTTCTTTAATATTAAATAATAAATATTAAATAATAAATATAAAATTTTCAAATACGTGTATCGAAAAATAGCGCCATCTGTTTGGACGTAAAAGCAACACACGATATACTAAATTTTTATCCGCCATAATTATATCGTGAAATGCGTTAAAATTTACCGTTAATATTTTTTTGTTAATATTTTTTTGTTTTTTAGTTCGTGCATTTTCTTTTTTTAATGTTTCGCAATTTTATATGTTTTTGTTATAACTTTCTTTCTTCGTTTTCAGTGCAATCGATCTGCTTTATACTTCAGAAAGTCTAGGATGAGTCGTGCAGCGTTTAAAACGTCATGTCACAAAGGGATGGGTTAAAATCGTTTTTTTTTTTACAAATCGAATAGTTTTTTTATAAATCGAATAATTGTTTTTCTCTAAACTGACGTTTTAATTCCTAATTTTCATTATACTGTCTTTCTAATGTATTGTATGATTTGTATCTATCTTTAAATAGGTCAAGATCCACAATGAATTAATACTAATTACGAACATTTCATTTTAGGTATAAAAAAAAAGAAAATCCAATTATCGAATACCCCATCCCTAGCCAATGCGGACTAACGTAGTGACTTTTGACAAACGTCACCAAATATAATTAGATTTTTACAAACTGACACATTTTTGCTAATTTGTAACAAGATGTATTAATTTGTCATTATTGTTTGTTTTTTTGTAATTAAGAATCACGATTGGCTGAGTGACCGAGCTATTCTTGCCGCCAAGAACAAAGACGTCTACGAACTTAACAATATTATTCAGTTCCTTTTTTAATGTTTCGCAATTTTATATGTTTTTTTTATAACTTTCTTTCTTCTTTTTCACTGCAATCAATCTGCTTTAGTTCATCAAAATACTGAGAAAGCAGCAGAGCGACGTGCACCCAGACTTGAGGATGCACGGTTGCGAGCACAGCGATCGCATAAAATGCAAAGATTTTCATGGGCACACGGATAATTATTATTGAACGTGAATATTATATTTTGTCTGGCTGCTTCTCTAACGTCCAATGTTATTTCACTAAATTAAATTATATGGTAGCCTTAAGAATTTTAGCCGATAAATTTCATTGAAAAAAAAACAGTGTTTGTTCTCAGTAGAACTTTTTAGAAATTTTAAGGAATTTTCAATTTTTCGATTTCGTAATTGAAAAATAATATTTTTGTTGATAAATTATTTTATAATTCATAAATTATAATATCTATACAAATCACAAATTTGCTTTTGTCTACGCTTTAATTCTTACCTATTTGCCCAGGATGGGACATTGAATAAAGGACAGTGATTTTTATCAAAATCCTCATTGATCCGAAATTTTAACTACGCACGATTCCAGATGTATACTTCAAGAGCCTTAGATCTCTCGCTGTACCCAGAAAAGTTGCTCACATAACGCATGTTTTAAGTACATAACGATCACTAGCCACAACATTAACTTTCATGTCAAGTTAGAGACAATCTGAATTGATAATCTTACTGATATAATTTATTTAAATGTCGGCATGGAAGAAACAAAGAAATATTAAATTGAATATATTATTTTTTGTAACCTTCTAAAAGTGAGAAAATAGTAAATAATATTTTTTTAAAATACAACCACTTCTCCAAGCCACTTGAAATATCAACAATTGATACTATTCAATAAGGAAAGCGAGGGTCTATAATTTTAAGGCTTTCAAATTTTACCAAACCTCTTTGCTAAAACCTTGAAATAATAACAAACCAACATTCACCCCCACTTTTAATGTCCGTATTTGTTGAAAGAGAAATCAACGTGCAAATTTTAAATCTCGGAGGGCACATAAACCCCAACTTTACAGGGTTAAAAATAATGCTGCCAAAAAAAGTTGTCAAAACTTCCTGCCGGAGGGTTAATTCGTAATGGGTGGTTCAACATTTTGATAAAAAGCAGAAATTTAATGATGAAACAATTTTATATTCCCTTTAATTTAAAAACAATTATACTCAGATATTACAATAACATTTTTTTCTGTAGTGCCATGTAGTAACCGAATTCTCTCCAATGGCGCATTTACGAGTATTATAAAATAACACATCTCAAAAACTATTCAATACTAAGTAAAGCAACGTTTATTGTGTATATACGTATATATTTTTACCATCACTGCCTCCTTAATTATAAGAGAAAACACTTACTTGTACTATGTGTATACTACACTACATCTAAAGCCGTAAAATATGTAACATATCGGAAGATCTACAAAGGTTTCTTTGAAGTTCGACTTCCCTTAGTAAGTTTTCTTGCCTGTTTCTTTAAAACACACTTAGAAGTGGGAAAGTATCCAATCTAATGGCCACAGCAGCCAAATTCCTATCCTTACACTCAACGTTTGTATAATTTTATTACAATATTTTTATCTGTCAATAATAGTTGGTTTAAACTCCGAGCGCCCTTGAGGAGTCTACTCTCTAAAAGGCACTATATAAATTGTCTTTGTTAAAACTATGTATATTTTTCGCCACATCCATCATTCACATATCAGTTTTTTTATGTTCTTTCTTTCATCTTTCAAACTTTATACTCGTACCATGATCCAATAATATTGTAGTTTCTTCGTTCTTAAATTTAACATTCCCGCTTAAGATTTATTGTATTGTATCCACCTTCCATCACCTAGATTTGATCAGACTAGTTTTTCTATTGCACGAGTATTTTATTATATATTCATATCAAGTTTATGTTTTCCTACAAATAACAATATATTCGTATTTTTAGGCCACTATGCCTAATTAAAAAATAAAAAGTTTACTTTGTAAATAAAATCGATCATCACCTTGATATCTGAAACGGCGTGTACTAGGATATACTCTCCTTAGAGACGGTGAATACTTCCTAACAAAGTTTTTCGGAAATAAGTGATAAATATGAAGGGTTACGGGGCGCAGTGAGCCGGGAAAAGCTTCAACACTTTTGTGTAATTCCCTTATTTTACGCGCACCTTTCTGGTTCATTGAATACACGTAACGTAATTTTTATTTAGGCAATAGAGCTTACCACAAGACATAACAATGATGTTCAACGGATAGTCCGTGAGTCATTTACTCTAAAACAAGGTAAAAAGGGTTTTCTATGCCGCCAACCTATAAACTGAACAAATAGTTTGTTTCTACTTTTTATCAAATCGATTTTATATACCCAAAACAATAAACATTCAAAGCAATCATTTTATTTTAGGGAAAAAAATGTTAGGTAATCAAATAGATACAAAGTATTGCTTTTTTTGTTGATGCGTTCATACAAAAATATTTTACGTACAAAAATATTTTACGTGCAAAAATATTTTATATTCATACAAAAATATTCTATCTTTATGCATTATTTCATACAAAAGAGGGGGAAACTTGTATAAACATGGTGTCCCTATTTTGTTAGCATGTGAGTAGCTTATTAATTCAAAATGTCTTACAACTATATACAAACCAAACAAGGTGAAAAAATCGGAACTATTATTGTTTAAATAAATAGCGTAAACTAACCACTAAGATCGCTGATTATAAAAGCCCTTGATTTTTTTATGGAGTAATTTCGAAAGGAAAACTCTTCGTTACTATGATGTCATTACCTCGAAAATAACTTTAGCACCACTTATACTATATGTACTAAGAAACAAAAACAAAGAACTCTTGTGATAAATGTGATTCATTAAACTTCCAGATTTGCACAAGGGCCAATGACAACCTATCGCTAGGTATTATTCAAAAAATTAACATACTCGTATATGATAGAATTAAATCAAAATGCATAAAAATTATTTTCAATATTTATTTAAAAAATGATAGGCATCGAAAACATTGGCTTCATTTGCGCTACCCTGTAGTGACTCTAAAATTTAAATTAATATTCAGTGAATTAGTCTGTATTAAAAGTTGGCCTTGATAATCTGATGTTTCCCAGATTTATGCAATATTCATCGAGAAAAATAAAACAGTAGTTAACATTACTTACGCAATCCTAATTTTCATTGTATTAAAATATACATAAATTACATCACAGCATGTGTCATTTGGGGTAGGTAAAGAGGACAGATTTCTACGCGTTTCCATACATGCTTACAGCTTTCGCCTCGACCACATCCATAAATCTCATCATGTTTGGTTTTCTGTTTATCACACGTCTTACCCTTTCCTCAATAATAATTTTCCAGATATTTTCTACAACTCCTTCCTCGCTCTATTCAGGCGTTTATAAAATTTCAGTTAGTCTTTTGCAACTTATTTTTTATATGATGTTTAAAATCTGCATGTAATAATCATCATCAATGTTTAAAATATGCATGTAATAAATATTTTTCCTTTGAATTTAAAAAATATTTAATACTATAGATATAGGCTCGAAATCTCACAAAAAAATTCTCAGTACTTCAGTTTGATTCATGGAGGAATTAATTTATTCTAAGTGTATAAAATCTGCATCTTTGATAAACTGATTCTTTGAATTAAAATAAAATTTAAGTTCTATAGATACGTGCTGGAAATTTTACAAATTATTCTCAGTACTACTGTCCGATGCTTGGAGAACTTAATTAAATCAAGGTGAATAAAATCTGTATCTAAGAAACAAATATTCTTTGAATTAAAACAATGTTTTAGAACTTTAGATATGTGCTCGAAAATCTCACAAATTATTCTTAGTACGAGTACTCCAGTCTGATGAATTGAGGACAATTTTTTTTCTAAGTATAAAATATGTTTAAGAAATAATTATGTTTACATTACAATAATATTGAAGTATTGGGTGTTAACATAAGTTGTGTCCGTTTTTTTCAAATGAAGAGAACAAGAGGACACAACAAAAAAAATTACAACAAATTAGTCAATAATGTATTCTCCTTCATTATTTTACAACAAATAAGTCAGTAATGTATTTTCGGATCCTCGTGAATAATACGGTTTAAGTGGTCCTCATAGAAGTCCACTGGTCGTCCGGAACGCTCCATGTCTTTCAGGTCGAAATTACCGACTTTGAAACGCAAACACCATCGACGAGCTGTGATTTCATTCATATTCGTAGCATCGTCACCATACACTTCGCAAATATCGCGAGCAGCTTTATTCCCTCGATTGAACGCGAACAGAAGGAGGTGTCGAAAATGCTCACTTTCGTATACTTGGCATGCCATTTTGAAGGCTTGTAATCAAATAAAATAATAAATGTAACGTAAAAGCAAACACAATATCTTATAGAACATTTTCTTTCGAATGACGTATAACCTTTACCATTTGGTTTTACTTTTGGTGCTCATTTTTAAATTTGGAAAAAAACTGACACAGCTTATATTAACACCTAATACTATAGATATGTGCTCGAAAAACTCACAAAAAATTCTTAGTACTCTAGTCTGATATTTAGAGGACTTGATATAAAAATAACATCCCGGCCATTTTCCTGTCGGGGTAGACAGAGCACATATTTCCTGTCGGGGTAGACAGAGCACATATTTCCTATCGGGGTAGACAGAGCACATATTTTCGGACGGGATAGACAGAGCACATATTTTCTGTCGGGGTAAACAGAGCACATATTTTCGGACGGGGTAGACAGAGCACATATGTTTTTCCTGTCGGGGTAGACAGGGCACATATTTTCTGTCAGGGTAGACAAAGCACATATTTCATCCCAACTGCATCTTTCATACCACTCCTACGAAAACTTCTTTTAGAATTCCTATTTCTGTGTCTTTTTACATTTCTTTCCTTCAAAATATCATTAACTTGATCTTACCATACTTTACTTAGTATTCCTCTACCCCGCTTTCCATTAACGTTTGCACTGTATATTTGTTTTGTTAGATTTTTTTCATTTATTTATTCTACATGTCCAAATCACATCAGAGTGCGCTTCTTCATCTTATTCAATATACTATACCCGTATATTCTCCCAATTCCGTATTCTGTCACACTTCTCCTTATTCCGTATTATCTATCATCAGTGAACGCGTTTTTACAGCATTGATTCGACTTCAATATGTATTTTACCATACGTAAAAGTTGTTATTAGAATTCTGTTTTTGGCTGTCATTTTAGCTAATTTTGATACAGTTCAGTTCGAGAATATATGTTTTATTGCCCACCGGCATTAGTCGACGGCCTCCGTAGCCAAGCCGATAGGACACATGACATGACTTGACTTGACTTGACTTGACTGCTCCCGGAGGTATCGGGTCCAGCTCCTATATAAAAAAACGTCCCAGTCGTCTGGTAACAAAACGCGTCGTACTCGTTCAATGATGAACCGAGTGAGCGAGTTTCATGCTTACTCCGGTAGTTTTAAGCTCAAACACCTGATTACTGGGGCCGCAGACAATGCTGTCTCCCGTCTACGCTCTTTGATATTTCCAAACCACCAATTCGGATATGTTGAAGGGTATCATATG
Source organism: Odontocerum albicorne (assembly GCA_949825065.1). NCBI lineage: Eukaryota > Metazoa > Arthropoda > Insecta > Trichoptera > Odontoceridae > Odontocerum > Odontocerum albicorne. Next base: position 542 of record CATKWJ010000633.1, on the reverse strand, counting down.
ACAGAAGAAAATGTACACCATGGGCTTTATTTGCCACACGCCGTTCCATATATTTCATAAACCATTTGATTTAAACATTATCTCGAAGAATTTCGAATTGAAAGGTTTAACATTGTATCAACAGGAGATATTTAACTTGTTGCAATATTTTTACACATTTTTTTATTACGCTTATCAATTTTTCTTTAAATTAAAAAATAAACCAAACTTTAAAAAAATAATAAAGATAAAACCGCTTCAAGTGTTCTTTCACCCCAATATTTATATTCCTGTTTTGGGTTAAAACGCTTTTGAATAAAAGAAAGAATAGAACCCATGTTATGCAAAGTTATATAGTAAATACTCGTATTTCAAGTTATGATTTATATTTCTTTTGTCTACGTTATTTTGTTTGAGTTTCCTTTGCTCAGGCACGATCAGTTACTCATTTTAAATCGTCGTGGTTGGCGAGTGTAGTTTTAACAATATTTCAAATTCCATACATTATCTGGGAACCAGGGCTGTTTTCTCCTTGTGTTTACTATCTATTATGTATGAAGAAG
>CATKWJ010000632.1:0-56610 GCA_949825065.1 Odontocerum albicorne | reverse complement strand
ATATATATATATATATCAGGACCGGAAATATTAGACAAATAGCACACATTAAATCAATTATCAATATATGCAATCTCTTATGCAATACTTTAAAAAAAAAAAAAAAAAAGAAATAATAATAATTATAATCAGAATAAATAAATAAAGAATAAATGGATAAATAAATATCTCGGTGCTAGAAGTAACATATTAATATTCCAAATTCTTTTTAATTAAGAAGACGAAATCAAGTACGAGCATAGTACCTAGATCTGGACCTTTGATGTTTTTTTTTTGTCTTTCAAAGGCGACATATTTTTACTTTTTCTGCTGTGCAAAAAAAAAAGCCACTTCAAAAATACGTTAAATTTAAAATAGTATAACGCGTTATCTCGTGCAGTGCACAACAACAAACGGAAGTCGCGAATATTAAATGTGTTAGTGTGGTCTCGATGAATAAATTTTAACAATTCAAACGAAAGTCGCGAATATTTAATGTGTTAGTGTGGTCTCGATGAATAAATTTTAACAATTATGTAATAAAACGTGCTAGTTAAACGGTGAAAGAGCGGAATCTGGTAGAAGAGATAGAAAGAAAAACAGCGAACAGGGTGAGTCTTCTTCTTTTAAAATTATATACAACTGAACTAATATATAATATTTACGAGTGTATCATGTGCAAACTAACAAATACAAGTAGTGATTATCTAGTAAATGTAAATCTCCATACCTAGCTAGACATAATAAACATCTACCAATATTTTGCCTCGTCATACAAATCAAAGTTACCGTAAACACCGGGTTCGAATCCCAGGACCGGAAATATTAGACAAATAGCACACATTAAATCAATTATCAATATATGCAATCTCTTATGCAATACTTGAAAAAAAAAAAAAAAAAAAAAAAAAGAAATAATAATAATTATAATCAGAATAAATAAATAAAGAATAAATAGATAAATAAATATCTCGGTGCTAGAAGTAACATATTAATATTCCAAATTCTTTTTAATTAAGAAGACGAAATCAAGTACGAGCATAGTACCTAGATCTGGACCTTTGATGTTTTTTTTTTGTCTTTCAAAAGCGACATATTTTTACTTTTTCTGCTGTGCAAAAAAAAAAAGCCACTTCAAAAATACGTTAAATTTAAAATAGTATAACGCGTTATCTCGTGCAGTGCACAACAACAAACGGAAGTCGCGAATATTAAATGTGTTAGTGTGGTCTCGATGAATAAATTTTAACAATTCAAACGAAAGTCGCGAATATTTAATGTGTTAGTGTGGTCTCGATGAATAAATTTTAACAATTATGTAATAAAACGTGCTACTTAAACGGTGAAAGAGCGGAATCTGGTAGAAGAGATAGAAAGAAAAACAGCGAACAGGGTGAGTCTTCTTCTTTTAAAATTATATACAACTGAACTAATATATAATATTTACGAGTGTATCATGTGCAAACTAACAAATACAAGTAGTGATTATCTAGTAAATGTAAATCTCCATACCTAGCTAGACATAATAAACATCTACCAATATTTTGCCTCGTCATACAAATCAAAGTTACCGTAAACACCGGGTTCGAATCCCAGGACCGGAAATATTAGACAAATAGCACACATTAAATCAATTATCAATATATGCAATCTCTTATGCAATACTTGAAAAAAAAAAAAAAAAAAAAAAAAAAGAAATAATAATAATTATAATCAGAATAAATAAATAAAGAATAAATAGATAAATAAATATCTCGGTGCTAGAAGTAACATATTAATATTCCAAATTCTTTTTAATTAAGAAGACGAAATCAAGTACGAGCATAGTACCTAGATCTGGACCTTTGATGTTTTTTTTTTGTCTTTCAAAAGCGACATATTTTTACTTTTTCTGCTGTGCAAAAAAAAAAAGCCACTTCAAAAATACGTTAAATTTAAAATAGTATAACGCGTTATCTCGTGCAGTGCACAACAACAAACGGAAGTCGCGAATATTAAATGTGTTAGTGTGGTCTCGATGAATAAATTTTAACAATTCAAACGAAAGTCGCGAATATTTAATGTGTTAGTGTGGTCTCGATGAATAAATTTTAACAATTATGTAATAAAACGTGCTACTTAAACGGTGAAAGAGCGGAATCTGGTAGAAGAGATAGAAAGAAAAACAGCGAACAGGGTGAGTCTTCTTCTTTTAAAATTATATACAACTGAACTAATATATAATATTTACGAGTGTATCATGTGCAAACTAACAAATACAAGTAGTGATTATCTAGTAAATGTAAATCTCCATACCTAGCTAGACATAATAAACATCTACCAATATTTTGACTCGTCATACAAATCAAAGTTACCGTAAACACCGGGTTCGAATCCCAGGACCGGAAATATTAGACAAATAGCACACATTAAATCAATTATCAATATATGCAATCTCTTATGCAATACTTGAAAAAAAAAAAAAAAAAAAAAAAAAAGAAATAATAATAATTATAATCAGAATAAATAAATAAAGAATAAATGGATAAATAAATATCTCGGTGCTAGAAGTAACATATTAATATTCCAAATTCTTTTAATTAAGAAGACGAAATCAAGTACGAGCATAGTACCTAGATCTGGACCTTTGATGTTTTTTTTTTGTCTTTCAATGGCGACATATTTTTACTTTTTCTGCTGTGCAAAAAAAAAAGCCACTTCAAAAATACGTTAAATTTAAAATAGTATAACGCGTTATCTCGTGCAGTGCACAACAACAAACGGAAGTCGCGAATATTAAATGTGTTAGTGTGGTCTCGATGAATAAATTTTAACAATTCAAACGAAAGTCGCGAATATTTAATGTGTTAGTGTGGTCTCGATGAATAAATTTTAACAATTATGTAATAAAACGTGCTAGTTAAACGGTGAAAGAGCGGAATCTGGTAGAAGAGATAGAAAGAAAAACAGCGAACAGGGTGAGTCTTCTTCTTTTAAAATTATATACAACTGAACTAATATATAATATTTACGAGTGTATCATGTGCAAACTAACAAATACAAGTAGTGATTATCTAGTAAATGTAAATCTCCATACCTAGCTAGACATAATAAACATCTACCAATATTTTGCCTCGTCATACAAATCAAAGTTACCGTAAACACCGGGTTCGAATCCCAGGACCGGAAATATTAGACAAATAGCACACATTAAATCAATTATCAATATATGCAATCTCTTATGCAATACTTGAAAAAAAAAAAAAAAAAAAAAAAAAGAAATAATAATAATTATAATCAGAATAAATAAATAAAGAATAAATAGATAAATAAATATCTCGGTGCTAGAAGTAACATATTAATATTCCAAATTCTTTTTAATTAAGAAGACGAAATCAAGTACGAGCATAGTACCTAGATCTGGACCTTTGATGTTTTTTTTTTGTCTTTCAAAAGCGACATATTTTTACTTTTTCTGCTGTGCAAAAAAAAAAGCCACTTCAAAAATACGTTAAATTTAAAATAGTATAACGCGTTATCTCGTGCAGTGCACAACAACAAACGGAAGTCGCGAATATTAAATGTGTTAGTGTGGTCTCGATGAATAAATTTTAACAATTCAAACGAAAGTCGCGAATATTTAATGTGTTAGTGTGGTCTCGATGAATAAATTTTAACAATTATGTAACAAAACGTGCTAGTTAAACGGTGAAAGAGCGGAATCTGGTAGAAGAGATAGAAAGAAAAACAGCGAACAGGGTGAGTCTTCTTCTTTTAAAATTATATACAACTGAACTAATATATAATATTTACGAGTGTATCATGTGCAAACTAACAAATACAAGTAGTGATTATCTAGTAAATGTAAATCTCCATACCTAGCTAGACATAATAAACATCTACCAATATTTTGCCTCGTCATACAAATCAAAGTTACCGTAAACACCGGGTTCGAATCCCAGGACCGGAAATATTAGACAAATAGCACACATTAAATCAATTATCAATATATGCAATCTCTTATGCAATACTTGAAAAAAAAAAAAAAAAAAAAAGAAATAATAATAATTATAATCAGAATAAATAAATAAAGAATAAATAGATAAATAAATATCTCGGTGCTAGAAGTAACATATTAATATTCCAAATTCTTTTTAATTAAGAAGACGAAATCAAGTACGAGCATAGTACCTAGATCTGGACCTTTGATGTTTTTTTTTTGTCTTTCAAAGGCGACATATTTTTACTTTTTCTGCTGTGCAAAAAAAAAAGCCACTTCAAAAATACGTTAAATTTAAAATAGTATAACGCGTTATCTCGTGCAGTGCACAACAACAAACGGAAGTCGCGAATATTAAATGTGTTAGTGTGGTCTCGATGAATAAATTTTAACAATTCAAACGGAAGTCGCGAATATTTAATGTGTTAGTGTGGTCTCGATGAATAAATTTTAACAATTATGTAATAAAACGTGCTAGTTAAACGGTGAAAGAGCGGAATCTGGTAGAAGAGATAGAAAGAAAAACAGCGAACAGGGTGAGTCTTCTTCTTTTAAAATTATATACAACTGAACTAATATATAATATTTACGAGTGTATCATGTGCAAACTAACAAATACAAGTAGTGATTATCTAGTAAATGTAAATCTCCATACCTAGCTAGACATAATAAACATCTACCAATATTTTGACTCGTCATACAAATCAAAGTTACCGTAAACACCGGGTTCGAATCCCAGGACCGGAAATATTAGACAAATAGCACACATTAAATCAATTATCAATATATGCAATCTCTTATGCAATACTTGAAAAAAAAAAAAAAAAAAAAAAAAAGAAATAATAATAATTATAATCAGAATAAATAAATAAAGAATAAATAGATAAATAAATATCTCGGTGCTAGAAGTAACATATTAATATTCCAAATTCTTTTTAATTAAGAAGACGAAATCAAGTACGAGCATAGTACCTAGATCTGGACCTTTGATGTTTTTTTTTTGTCTTTCAAAAGCGACATATTTTTACTTTTTCTGCTGTGCAAAAAAAAAAAGCCACTTCAAAAATACGTTAAATTTAAAATAGTATAACGCGTTATCTCGTGCAGTGCACAACAACAAACGGAAGTCGCGAATATTAAATGTGTTAGTGTGGTCTCGATGAATAAATTTTAACAATTCAAACGAAAGTCGCGAATATTTAATGTGTTAGTGTGGTCTCGATGAATAAATTTTAACAATTATGTAATAAAACGTGCTAGTTAAACGGTGAAAGAGCGGAATCTGGTAGAAGAGATAGAAAGAAAAACAGCGAACAGGGTGAGTCTTCTTCTTTTAAAATTATATACAACTGAACTAATATATAATATTTACGAGTGTATCATGTGCAAACTAACAAATACAAGTAGTGATTATCTAGTAAATGTAAATCTCCATACCTAGCTAGACATAATAAACATCTACCAATATTTTGCCTCGTCATACAAATCAAAGTTACCGTAAACACCGGGTTCGAATCCCAGGACCGGAAATATTAGACAAATAGCACACATTAAATCAATTATCAATATATGCAATCTCTTATGCAATACTTGAAAAAAAAAAAAAAAAAAAAAAAGAAAAAATAATAATTATAATCAGAATAAATAAATAAAGAATAAATAGATAAATAAATATCTCGGTGCTAGAAGTAACATATTAATATTCCAAATTCTTTTTAATTAAGAAGACGAAATCAAGTACGAGCATAGTACCTAGATCTGGACCTTTGATGTTTTTTTTTTGTCTTTCAAAGGCGACATATTTTTACTTTTTCTGCTGTGCAAAAAAAAAAAGCCACTTCAAAAATACGTTAAATTTAAAATAGTATAACGCGTTATCTCGTGCAGTGCACAACAACAAACGGAAGTCGCGAATATTAAATGTGTTAGTGTGGTCTCGATGAATAAATTTTAACAATTCAAACGAAAGTCGCGAATATTTAATGTGTTAGTGTGGTCTCGATGAATAAATTTTAACAATTATGTAATAAAACGTGCTAGTTAAACGGTGAAAGAGCGGAATCTGGTAGAAGAGATAGAAAGAAAAACAGCGAACAGGGTGAGTCTTCTTCTTTTAAAATTATATACAACTGAACTAATATATAATATTTACGAGTGTATCATGTGCAAACTAACAAATACAAGTAGTGATTATCTAGTAAATGTAAATCTCCATACCTAGCTAGACATAATAAACATCTACCAATATTTTGCCTCGTCATACAAATCAAAGTTACCGTAAACACCGGGTTCGAATCCCAGGACCGGAAATATTAGACAAATAGCACACATTAAATCAATTATCAATATATGCAATCTCTTATGCAATACTTGAAAAAAAAAAAAAAAAAAAAAAAAGAAATAATAATAATTATAATCAGAATAAATAAATAAAGAATAAATAGATAAATAAATATCTCGGTGCTAGAAGTAACATATTAATATTCCAAATTCTTTTTAATTAAGAAGACGAAATCAAGTACGAGCATAGTACCTAGATCTGGACCTTTGATGTTTTTTTTTTGTCTTTCAAAGGCGACATATTTTTACTTTTTCTGCTGTGCAAAAAAAAAAAGCCACTTCAAAAATACGTTAAATTTAAAATAGTATAACGCGTTATCTCGTGCAGTGCACAACAACAAACGGAAGTCGCGAATATTAAATGTGTTAGTGTGGTCTCGATGAATAAATTTTAACAATTCAAACGAAAGTCGCGAATATTTAATGTGTTAGTGTGGTCTCGATGAATAAATTTTAACAATTATGTAATAAAACGTGCTAGTTAAACGGTGAAAGAGCGGAATCTGGTAGAAGAGATAGAAAGAAAAACAGCGAACAGGGTGAGTCTTCTTCTTTTAAAATTATATACAACTGAACTAATATATAATATTTACGAGTGTATCATGTGCAAACTAACAAATACAAGTAGTGATTATCTAGTAAATGTAAATCTCCATACCTAGCTAGACATAATAAACATCTACCAATATTTTGCCTCGTCATACAAATCAAAGTTACCGTAAACACCGGGTTCGAATCCCAGGACCGGAAATATTAGACAAATAGCACACATTAAATCAATTATCAATATATGCAATCTCTTATGCAATACATGAAAAAAAAAAAAAAAAAAAAAAAAAGAAATAATAATAATTATAATCAGAATAAATAAATAAAGAATAAATAGATAAATAAATATCTCGGTGCTAGAAGTAACATATTAATATTCCAAATTCTTTTTAATTAAGAAGACGAAATCAAGTACGAGCATAGTACCTAGATCTGGACCTTTGATGTTTTTTTTTTGTCTTTCAAAGGCGACATATTTTTACTTTTTCTGCTGTGCAAAAAAAAAAAGCCACTTCAAAAATACGTTAAATTTAAAATAGTATAACGCGTTATCTCGTGCAGTGCACAACAACAAACGGAAGTCGCGAATATTAAATGTGTTAGTGTGGTCTCGATGAATAAATTTTAACAATTCAAACGAAAGTCGCGAATATTTAATGTGTTAGTGTGGTCTCGATGAATAAATTTTAACAATTATGTAATAAAACGTGCTAGTTAAACGGTGAAAGAGCGGAATCTGGTAGAAGAGATAGAAAGAAAAACAGCGAACAGGGTGAGTCTTCTTCTTTTAAAATTATATACAACTGAACTAATATATAATATTTACGAGTGTATTATGTGCAAACTAACAAATACAAGTAGTGATTATCTAGTAAATGTAAATCTCCATACCTAGCTAGACATAATAAACATCTACCAATATTTTGCCTCGTCATACAAATCAAAGTTACCGTAAACACCGGGTTCGAATCCCAGGACCGGAAATATTAGACAAATAGCACACATTAAATCAATTATCAATATATGCAATCTCTTATGCAATACTTGAAAAAAAAAAAAAAAAAAAAAAAAAAAGAAATATTAATAATTATAATCAGAATAAATAAATAAAGAATAAATAGATAAATAAATATCTCGGTGCTAGAAGTAACATATTAATATTCCAAATTCTTTTTAATTAAGAAGACGAAATCAAGTACGAGCATAGTACCTAGATCTGGACCTTTGATGTTTTTTTTTTGTCTTTCAAAGGCGACATATTTTTACTTTTTCTGCTGTGCAAAAAAAAAAAGCCACTTCAAAAATACGTTAAATTTAAAATAGTATAACGCGTTATCTCGTGCAGTGCACAACAACAAACGGAAGTCGCGAATATTAAATGTGTTAGTGTGGTCTCGATGAATAAATTTTAACAATTCAAACGAAAGTCGCGAATATTTAATGTGTTAGTGTGGTCTCGATGAATAAATTTTAACAATTATGTAATAAAACGTGCTAGTTAAACGGTGAAAGAGCGGAATCTGGTAGAAGAGATAGAAAGAAAAACAGCGAACAGGGTGAGTCTTCTTCTTTTAAAATTATATACAACTGAACTAATATATAATATTTACGAGTGTATCATGTGCAAACTAACAAATACAAGTAGTGATTATCTAGTAAATGTAAATCTCCATACCTAGCTAGACATAATAAACATCTACCAATATTTTGCCTCGTCATACAAATCAAAGTTACCGTAAACACCGGGTTCGAATCCCAGGACCGGAAATATTAGACAAATAGCACACATTAAATCAATTATCAATATATGCAATCTCTTATGCAATACTTGAAAAAAAAAAAAAAAAAAAAAAAAAAGAAATAATAATAATTATAATCAGAATAAATAAATAAAGAATAAATAGATAAATAAATATCTCGGTGCTAGAAGTAACATATTAATATTCCAAATTCTTTTTAATTAAGAAGACGAAATCAAGTACGAGCATAGTACCTAGATCTGGACCTTTGATGTTTTTTTTTTGTCTTTCAAAGGCGACATATTTTTACTTTTTCTGCTGTGCAAAAAAAAAAACCACTTCAAAAATACGTTAAATTTAAAATAGTATAACGCGTTATCTCGTGCAGTGCACAACAACAAACGGAAGTCGCGAATATTAAATGTGTTAGTGTGGTCTCGATGAATAAATTTTAACAATTCAAACGAAAGTCGCGAATATTTAATGTGTTAGTGTGGTCTCGATGAATAAATTTTAACAATTATGTAATAAAACGTGCTAGTTAAACGGTGAAAGAGCGGAATCTGGTAGAAGAGATAGAAAGAAAAACAGCGAACAGGGTGAGTCTTCTTCTTTTAAAATTATATACAACTGAACTAATATATAATATTTACGAGTGTATCATGTGCAAACTAACAAATACAAGTAGTGATTATCTAGTAAATGTAAATCTCCATACCTAGCTAGACATAATAAACATCTACCAATATTTTGCCTCGTCATACAAATCAAAGTTACCGTAAACACCGGGTTCGAATCCCAGGACCGGAAATATTAGACAAATAGCACACATTAAATCAATTATCAATATATGCAATCTCTTATGCAATACTTGAAAAAAAAAAAAAAAAAAAAAGAAATAATAATAATTATAATCAGAATAAATAAATAAAGAATAAATAGATAAATAAATATCTCGGTGCTAGAAGTAACATATTAATATTCCAAATTCTTTTTAATTAAGAAGACGAAATCAAGTACGAGCATAGTACCTAGATCTGGACCTTTGATGTTTTTTTTTTGTCTTTCAAAGGCGACATATTTTTACTTTTTCTGCTGTGCAAAAAAAAAAAAGCCACTTCAAAAATACGTTAAATTTAAAATAGTATAACGCGTTATCTCGTGCAGTGCACAACAACAAACGGAAGTCGCGAGTATTAAATGTGTTAGTGTGGTCTCGATGAATAAATTTTAACAATTCAAACGAAAGTCGCGAATATTTAATGTGTTAGTGTGGTCTCGATGAATAAATTTTAACAATTATGTAATAAAACGTGCTAGTTAAAAGGTGAAAGAGCGGAATCTGGTAGAAGAGATAGAAAGAAAAACAGCGAACAGGGTGAGTCTTCTTCTTTTAAAATTATATACAACTGAACTAATATATAATATTTACGAGTGTATCATGTGCAAACTAACAAATACAAGTAGTGATTATCTAGTAAATGTAAATCTCCATACTTAGCTAGACATAATAAACATCTACCAATATTTTGCCTCGTCATACAAATCAAAGTTACCGTAAACACCGGGTTCGAATCCCAGGACCGGAAATATTAGACAAATAGCACACATTAAATCAATTATCAATATATGCAATCTCTTATGCAATACTTGAAAAAAAAAAAAAAAAAAAAAAAGAAATAATAATAATTATAATCAGAATAAATAAATAAAGAATAAATAGATAAATAAATATCTCGGTGCTAGAAGTAACATATTAATATTCCAAATTCTTTTTAATTAAGAAGACGAAATCAAGTACGAGCATAGTACCTAGATCTGGACCTTTGATGTTTTTTTTTTGTCTTTCAAAGGCGACATATTTTTACTTTTTCTGCTGTGCAAAAAAAAAAAGCCACTTCAAAAATACGTTAAATTTAAAATAGTATAACGCGTTATCTCGTGCAGTGCACAACAACAAACGGAAGTCGCGAATATTAAATGTGTTAGTGTGGTCTCGATGAATAAATTTTAACAATTCAAACGAAAGTCGCGAATATTTAATGTGTTAGTGTGGTCTCGATGAATAAATTTTAACAATTATGTAGTAAAACGTGCTAGTTAAACGGTGAAAGAGCGGAATCTGGTAGAAGAGATAGAAAGAAAAACAGCGAACAGGGTGAGTCTTCTTCTTTTAAAATTATATACAACTGAACTAATATATAATATTTACGAGTGTATCATGTGCAAACTAACAAATACAAGTAGTGATTATCTAGTAAATGTAAATCTCCATACCTAGCTAGACATAATAAACATCTACCAATATTTTGCCTCGTCATACAAATCAAAGTTACCGTAAACACCGGGTTCGAATCCCAGGACCGGAAATATTAGACAAATAGCACACATTAAATCAATTATCAATATATGCAATCTCTTATGCAATACTTGAAAAAAAAAAAAAAAAAAAAAAAAAAGAAATAATAATTATAATCAGAATAAATAAATAAAGAATAAATAGATAAATAAATATCTCGGTGCTAGAAGTAACATATTAATATTCCAAATTCACATTAAATCAATTATCAATATATGCAATCTCTTATGCAATACTTGAAAAAAAAAAAAAAAAAAAAAAGAAATAATAATAATTATAATCAGAATAAATAAATAAAGAATAAATAGATAAATAAATATCTCGGTGCTAGAAGTAACATATTAATATTCCAAATTCTTTTTAATTAAGAAGACGAAATCAAGTACGAGCATAGTACCTAGATCTGAACCTTTGATGTTTTTTTTTTGTCTTTCAAAGGCGACATATTTTTACTTTTTCTGCTGTGCAAAAAAAAAAAGCCACTTCAAAAATACGTTAAATTTAAAATAGTATAACGCGTTATCTCGTGCAGTGCACAACAACAAACGGAAGTCGCGAATATTAAATGTGTTAGTGTGGTCTCGATGAATAAATTTTAACAATTCAAACGAAAGTCGCGAATATTTAATGTGTTAGTGTGGTCTCGATGAATAAATTTTAACAATTATGTAATAAAACGTGCTAGTTAAACGGTGAAAGAGCGGAATCTGGTAGAAGAGATAGAAAGAAAAACAGCGAACAGGGTGAGTCTTCTTCTTTTAAAATTATAAACAACTGAACTAATATATAATATTTACGAGTGTATCATGTGCAAACTAACAAATACAAGTAGTGATTATCTAGTAAATGTAAATCTCCATACCTAGCTAGACATAATAAACATCTACCAATATTTTGCCTCGTCATACAAATCAAAGTTACCGTAAACACCGGGTTCGAATCCCAGGACCGGAAATATTAGACAAATAGCACACATTAAATCAATTATCAATATATGCAATCTCTTATGCAATACTTGAAAAAAAAAAAAAAAAAAAAAAAAAAAGAAATAATAATAATTATAATCAGAATAAATAAATAAAGAATAAATAGATAAATAAATATCTCGGTGCTAGAAGTAACATTAATATTCCAAATTCTTTTTAATTAAGAAGACGAAATCAAGTACGAGCATAGTACCTAGATCTGGACCTTTGATTTTTTTTTTTTGTCTTTCAAAAGCGACATATTTTTACTTTTTCAGCTGTGCAAAAAAAAAAGCTACTTCAAAAATACGTTAAATTTAAAATAGTATAACGCGTTATCTCGTGCAGTGCACAACAACAAACGGAAGTCGCGAATATTAAATGTGTTAGTGTGGTCTCGATGAATAAATTTTAACAATTCAAACGAAAGTCGCGAATATTTAATGTGTTAGTGTGGTCTCGATGAATAAATTTTAACAATTATGTAATAAAACGTGCTAGTTAAACGGTGAAAGAGCGGAATCTGGTAGAAGAGATAGAAAGAAAAACAGCGAACAGGGTGAGTCTTCTTCTTTTAAAATTATATACAACTGAACTAATATATAATATTTACGAGTGTATCATGTGCAAACTAACAAATACAAGTAGTGATTATCTAGTAAATGTAAATCTCCATACCTAGCTAGACATAATAAACATCTACCAATATTTTGCCTCGTCATACAAATCAAAGTTACCGTAAACACCGGGTTCGAATCCCAGGACCGGAAATATTAGACAAATAGCACACATTAAATCAATTATCAATATATGCAATCTCTTATGCAATACTTGAAAAAAAAAAAAAAAAAAAAAAAAAAGAAATAATAATAATTATAATCAGAATAAATAAATAAAGAATAAATAGATAAATAAATATCTCGGTGCTAGAAGTAACATATTAATATTCCAAATTCTTTTTAATTAAGAAGACGAAATCAAGTACGAGCATAGTACCTAGATCTGGACCTTTGATGTTTTTTTTTTGTCTTTCAAAAGCGACATATTTTTACTTTTTCTGCTGTGCAAAAAAAAAAAGCCACTTCAAAAATACGTTAAATTTAAAATAGTATAACGCGTTATCTCGTGCAGTGCACAACAACAAACGGAAGTCGCGAATATTAAATGTGTTAGTGTGGTCTCGATGAATAAATTTTAACAATTCAAACGAAAGTCGCGAATATTTAATGTGTTAGTGTGGTCTCGATGAATAAATTTTAACAATTATGTAATAAAACGTGCTAGTTAAACGGTGAAAGAGCGGAATCTGGTAGAAGAGATAGAAAGAAAAACAGCGAACAGGGTGAGTCTTCTTCTTTTAAAATTATATACAACTGAACTAATATATAATATTTACGAGTGTATCATGTGCAAACTAACAAATACAAGTAGTGATTATCTAGTAAATGTAAATCTCCATACCTAGCTAGACATAATAAACATCTACCAATATTTTGCCTCGTCATACAAATCAAAGTTACCGTAAACACCGGGTTCGAATCCCAGGACCGGAAATATTAGACAAATAGCACACATTAAATCAATTATCAATATATGCAATCTCTTATGCAATACTTGAAAAAAAAAAAAAAAAAAAAAAAAAGAAATAATAATAATTATAATCAGAATAAATAAATAAAGAATAAATAGATAAATAAATATCTCGGTGCTAGAAGTAACATATTAATATTCCAAATTCTTTTTAATTAAGAAGACGAAATCAAGTACGAGCATAGTACCTAGATCTGGACCTTTGATGTTTTTTTTTTGTCTTTCAAAGGCGACATATTTTTACTTTTTCTGCTGTGCAAAAAAAAAAGCCACTTCAAAAATACGTTAAATTTAAAATAGTATAACGCGTTATCTCGTGCAGTGCACAACAACAAACGGAAGTCGCGAATATTAAATGTGTTAGTGTGGTCTCGATGAATAAATTTTAACAATTCAAACGGAAGTCGCGAATATTTAATGTGTTAGTGTGGTCTCGATGAATAAATTTTAACAATTATGTAATAAAACGTGCTAGTTAAACGGTGAAAGAGCGGAATCTGGTAGAAGAGATAGAAAGAAAAACAGCGAACAGGGTGAGTCTTCTTCTTTTAAAATTATATACAACTGAACTAATATATAATATTTACGAGTGTATCATGTGCAAACTAACAAATACAAGTAGTGATTATCTAGTAAATGTAAATCTCCATACCTAGCTAGACATAATAAACATCTACCAATATTTTGACTCGTCATACAAATCAAAGTTACCGTAAACACCGGGTTCGAATCCCAGGACCGGAAATATTAGACAAATAGCACACATTAAATCAATTATCAATATATGCAATCTCTTATGCAATACTTGAAAAAAAAAAAAAAAAAAAAAAAAAAGAAATAATAATAATTATAATCAGAATAAATAAATAAAGAATAAATGGATAAATAAATATCTCGGTGCTAGAAGTAACATATTAATATTCCAAATTCTTTTTAATTAAGAAGACGAAATCAAGTACGAGCATAGTACCTAGATCTGGACCTTTGATGTTTTTTTTTTGTCTTTCAAAGGCGACATATTTTTACTTTTTCTGCTGTGCAAAAAAAAAAGCCACTTCAAAAATACGTTAAATTTAAAATAGTATAACGCGTTATCTCGTGCAGTGCACAACAACAAACGGAAGTCGCGAATATTAAATGTGTTAGTGTGGTCTCGATGAATAAATTTTAACAATTCAAACGAAAGTCGCGAATATTTAATGTGTTAGTGTGGTCTCGATGAATAAATTTTAACAATTATGTAATAAAACGTGCTAGTTAAACGGTGAAAGAGCGGAATCTGGTAGAAGAGATAGAAAGAAAAACAGCGAACAGGGTGAGTCTTCTTCTTTTAAAATTATATACAACTGAACTAATATATAATATTTACGAGTGTATCATGTGCAAACTAACAAATACAAGTAGTGATTATCTAGTAAATGTAAATCTCCATACCTAGCTAGACATAATAAACATCTACCAATATTTTGCCTCGTCATACAAATCAAAGTTACCGTAAACACCGGGTTCGAATCCCAGGACCGGAAATATTAGACAAATAGCACACATTAAATCAATTATCAATATATGCAATCTCTTATGCAATACTTGAAAAAAAAAAAAAAAAAAAAAAAAAGAAATAATAATAATTATAATCAGAATAAATAAATAAAGAATAAATAGATAAATAAATATCTCGGTGCTAGAAGTAACATATTAATATTCCAAATTCTTTTTAATTAAGAAGACGAAATCAAGTACGAGCATAGTACCTAGATCTGGACCTTTGATGTTTTTTTTTTGTCTTTCAAAAGCGACATATTTTTACTTTTTCTGCTGTGCAAAAAAAAAAAGCCACTTCAAAAATACGTTAAATTTAAAATAGTATAACGCGTTATCTCGTGCAGTGCACAACAACAAACGGAAGTCGCGAATATTAAATGTGTTAGTGTGGTCTCGATGAATAAATTTTAACAATTCAAACGAAAGTCGCGAATATTTAATGTGTTAGTGTGGTCTCGATGAATAAATTTTAACAATTATGTAATAAAACGTGCTAGTTAAACGGTGAAAGAGCGGAATCTGGTAGAAGAGATAGAAAGAAAAACAGCGAACAGGGTGAGTCTTCTTCTTTTAAAATTATATACAACTGAACTAATATATAATATTTACGAGTGTATCATGTGCAAACTAACAAATACAAGTAGTGATTATCTAGTAAATGTAAATCTCCATACCTAGCTAGACATAATAAACATCTACCAATATTTTGCCTCGTCATACAAATCAAAGTTACCGTAAACACCGGGTTCGAATCCCAGGACCGGAAATATTAGACAAATAGCACACATTAAATCAATTATCAATATATGCAATCTCTTATGCAATACTTGAAAAAAAAAAAAAAAAAAAAAAAAGAAATAATAATAATTATAATCAGAATAAATAAATAAAGAATAAATAGATAAATAAATATCTCGGTGCTAGAAGTAACATATTAATATTCCAAATTCTTTTTAATTAAGAAGACGAAATCAAGTACGAGCATAGTACCTAGATCTGGACCTTTGATGTTTTTTTTTTGTCTTTCAAAGGCGACATATTTTTACTTTTTCTGCTGTGCAAAAAAAAAAAGCCACTTCAAAAATACGTTAAATTTAAAATAGTATAACGCGTTATCTCGTGCAGTGCACAACAACAAACGGAAGTCGCGAATATTAAATGTGTTAGTGTGGTCTCGATGAATAAATTTTAACAATTCAAACGAAAGTCGCGAATATTTAATGTGTTAGTGTGGTCTCGATGAATAAATTTTAACAATTATGTAATAAAACGTGCTAGTTAAACGGTGAAAGAGCGGAATCTGGTAGAAGAGATAGAAAGAAAAACAGCGAACAGGGTGAGTCTTCTTCTTTTAAAATTATATACAACTGAACTAATATATAATATTTACGAGTGTATCATGTGCAAACTAACAAATACAAGTAGTGATTATCTAGTAAATGTAAATCTCCATACCTAGCTAGACATAATAAACATCTACCAATATTTTGCCTCGTCATACAAATCAAAGTTACCGTAAACACCGGGTTCGAATCCCAGGACCGGAAATATTAGACAAATAGCACACATTAAATCAATTATCAATATATGCAATCTCTTATGCAATACATGAAAAAAAAAAAAAAAAAAAAAAAAGAAATAATAATAATTATAATCAGAATAAATAAATAAAGAATAAATAGATAAATAAATATCTCGGTGCTAGAAGTAACATATTAATATTCCAAATTCTTTTTAATTAAGAAGACGAAATCAAGTACGAGCATAGTACCTAGATCTGGACCTTTGATGTTTTTTTTTTGTCTTTCAAAGGCGACATATTTTTACTTTTTCTGCTGTGCAAAAAAAAAAAGCCACTTCAAAAATACGTTAAATTTAAAATAGTATAACGCGTTATCTCGTGCAGTGCACAACAACAAACGGAAGTCGCGAATATTAAATGTGTTAGTGTGGTCTCGATGAATAAATTTTAACAATTCAAACGAAAGTCGCGAATATTTAATGTGTTAGTGTGGTCTCGATGAATAAATTTTAACAATTATGTAATAAAACGTGCTAGTTAAACGGTGAAAGAGCGGAATCTGGTAGAAGAGATAGAAAGAAAAACAGCGAACAGGGTGAGTCTTCTTCTTTTAAAATTATATACAACTGAACTAATATATAATATTTACGAGTGTATCATGTGCAAACTAACAAATACAAGTAGTGATTATCTAGTAAATGTAAATCTCCATACCTAGCTAGACATAATAAACATCTACCAATATTTTGCCTCGTCATACAAATCAAAGTTACCGTAAACACCGGGTTCGAATCCCAGGACCGGAAATATTAGACAAATAGCACACATTAAATCAATTATCAATATATGCAATCTCTTATGCAATACTTGAAAAAAAAAAAAAAAAAAAAAAAGAAATATTAATAATTATAATCAGAATAAATAAATAAAGAATAAATAGATAAATAAATATCTCGGTGCTAGAAGTAACATATTAATATTCCAAATTCTTTTTAATTAAGAAGACGAAATCAAGTACGAGCATAGTACCTAGATCTGGACCTTTGATGTTTTTTTTTTGTCTTTCAAAGGCGACATATTTTTACTTTTTCTGCTGTGCAAAAAAAAAAAGCCACTTCAAAAATACGTTAAATTTAAAATAGTATAACGCGTTATCTCGTGCAGTGCACAACAACAAACGGAAGTCGCGAATATTAAATGTGTTAGTGTGGTCTCGATGAATAAATTTTAACAATTCAAACGAAAGTCGCGAATATTTAATGTGTTAGTGTGGTCTCGATGAATAAATTTTAACAATTATGTAATAAAACGTGCTAGTTAAACGGTGAAAGAGCGGAATCTGGTAGAAGAGATAGAAAGAAAAACAGCGAACAGGGTGAGTCTTCTTCTTTTAAAATTATATACAACTGAACTAATATATAATATTTACGAGTGTATCATGTGCAAACTAACAAATACAAGTAGTGATTATCTAGTAAATGTAAATCTCCATACCTAGCTAGACATAATAAACATCTACCAATATTTTGCCTCGTCATACAAATCAAAGTTACCGTAAACACCGGGTTCGAATCCCAGGACCGGAAATATTAGACAAATAGCACACATTAAATCAATTATCAATATATGCAATCTCTTATGCAATACTTGAAAAAAAAAAAAAAAAAAAAAAAAAAGAAATAATAATAATTATAATCAGAATAAATAAATAAAGAATAAATAGATAAATAAATATCTCGGTGCTAGAAGTAACATATTAATATTCCAAATTCTTTTTAATTAAGAAGACGAAATCAAGTACGAGCATAGTACCTAGATCTGGACCTTTGATGTTTTTTTTTTGTCTTTCAAAGGCGACATATTTTTACTTTTTCTGCTGTGCAAAAAAAAAAACCACTTCAAAAATACGTTAAATTTAAAATAGTATAACGCGTTATCTCGTGCAGTGCACAACAACAAACGGAAGTCGCGAATATTAAATGTGTTAGTGTGGTCTCGATGAATAAATTTTAACAATTCAAACGAAAGTCGCGAATATTTAATGTGTTAGTGTGGTCTCGATGAATAAATTTTAACAATTATGTAATAAAACGTGCTAGTTAAACGGTGAAAGAGCGGAATCTGGTAGAAGAGATAGAAAGAAAAACAGCGAACAGGGTGAGTCTTCTTCTTTTAAAATTATATACAACTGAACTAATATATAATATTTACGAGTGTATCATGTGCAAACTAACAAATACAAGTAGTGATTATCTAGTAAATGTAAATCTCCATACCTAGCTAGACATAATAAACATCTACCAATATTTTGCCTCGTCATACAAATCAAAGTTACCGTAAACACCGGGTTCGAATCCCAGGACCGGAAATATTAGACAAATAGCACACATTAAATCAATTATCAATATATGCAATCTCTTATGCAATACTTGAAAAAAAAAAAAAAAAAAAAAGAAATAATAATAATTATAATCAGAATAAATAAATAAAGAATAAATAGATAAATAAATATCTCGGTGCTAGAAGTAACATATTAATATTCCAAATTCTTTTTAATTAAGAAGACGAAATCAAGTACGAGCATAGTACCTAGATCTGGACCTTTGATGTTTTTTTTTTGTCTTTCAAAGGCGACATATTTTTACTTTTTCTGCTGTGCAAAAAAAAAAAAGCCACTTCAAAAATACGTTAAATTTAAAATAGTATAACGCGTTATCTCGTGCAGTGCACAACAACAAACGGAAGTCGCGAGTATTAAATGTGTTAGTGTGGTCTCGATGAATAAATTTTAACAATTCAAACGAAAGTCGCGAATATTTAATGTGTTAGTGTGGTCTCGATGAATAAATTTTAACAATTATGTAATAAAACGTGCTAGTTAAAAGGTGAAAGAGCGGAATCTGGTAGAAGAGATAGAAAGAAAAACAGCGAACAGGGTGAGTCTTCTTCTTTTAAAATTATATACAACTGAACTAATATATAATATTTACGAGTGTATCATGTGCAAACTAACAAATACAAGTAGTGATTATCTAGTAAATGTAAATCTCCATACTTAGCTAGACATAATAAACATCTACCAATATTTTGCCTCGTCATACAAATCAAAGTTACCGTAAACACCGGGTTCGAATCCCAGGACCGGAAATATTAGACAAATAGCACACATTAAATCAATTATCAATATATGCAATCTCTTATGCAATACTTGAAAAAAAAAAAAAAAAAAAAAAAGAAATAATAATAATTATAATCAGAATAAATAAATAAAGAATAAATAGATAAATAAATATCTCGGTGCTAGAAGTAACATATTAATATTCCAAATTCTTTTTAATTAAGAAGACGAAATCAAGTACGAGCATAGTACCTAGATCTGGACCTTTGATGTTTTTTTTTTGTCTTTCAAAGGCGACATATTTTTACTTTTTCTGCTGTGCAAAAAAAAAAAGCCACTTCAAAAATACGTTAAATTTAAAATAGTATAACGCGTTATCTCGTGCAGTGCACAACAACAAACGGAAGTCGCGAATATTAAATGTGTTAGTGTGGTCTCGATGAATAAATTTTAACAATTCAAACGAAAGTCGCGAATATTTAATGTGTTAGTGTGGTCTCGATGAATAAATTTTAACAATTATGTAATAAAACGTGCTAGTTAAACGGTGAAAGAGCGGAATCTGGTAGAAGAGATAGAAAGAAAAACAGCGAACAGGGTGAGTCTTCTTCTTTTAAAATTATATACAACTGAACTAATATATAATATTTACGAGTGTATCATGTGCAAACTAACAAATACAAGTAGTGATTATCTAGTAAATGTAAATCTCCATACCTAGCTAGACATAATAAACATCTACCAATATTTTGCCTCGTCATACAAATCAAAGTTACCGTAAACACCGGGTTCGAATCCCAGGACCGGAAATATTAGACAAATAGCACACATTAAATCAATTATCAATATATGCAATCTCTTATGCAATACTTGAAAAAAAAAAAAAAAAAAAAAAAAAAGAAATAATAATTATAATCAGAATAAATAAATAAAGAATAAATAGATAAATAAATATCTCGGTGCTAGAAGTAACATATTAATATTCCAAATTCACATTAAATCAATTATCAATATATGCAATCTCTTATGCAATACTTGAAAAAAAAAAAAAAAAAAAAAAGAAATAATAATAATTATAATCAGAATAAATAAATAAAGAATAAATAGATAAATAAATATCTCGGTGCTAGAAGTAACATATTAATATTCCAAATTCTTTTTAATTAAGAAGACGAAATCAAGTACGAGCATAGTACCTAGATCTGAACCTTTGATGTTTTTTTTTTGTCTTTCAAAGGCGACATATTTTTACTTTTTCTGCTGTGCAAAAAAAAAAAGCCACTTCAAAAATACGTTAAATTTAAAATAGTATAACGCGTTATCTCGTGCAGTGCACAACAACAAACGGAAGTCGCGAATATTAAATGTGTTAGTGTGGTCTCGATGAATAAATTTTAACAATTCAAACGAAAGTCGCGAATATTTAATGTGTTAGTGTGGTCTCGATGAATAAATTTTAACAATTATGTAATAAAACGTGCTAGTTAAACGGTGAAAGAGCGGAATCTGGTAGAAGAGATAGAAAGAAAAACAGCGAACAGGGTGAGTCTTCTTCTTTTAAAATTATAAACAACTGAACTAATATATAATATTTACGAGTGTATCATGTGCAAACTAACAAATACAAGTAGTGATTATCTAGTAAATGTAAATCTCCATACCTAGCTAGACATAATAAACATCTACCAATATTTTGCCTCGTCATACAAATCAAAGTTACCGTAAACACCGGGTTCGAATCCCAGGACCGGAAATATTAGACAAATAGCACACATTAAATCAATTATCAATATATGCAATCTCTTATGCAATACTTGAAAAAAAAAAAAAAAAAAAAAAAAAAAGAAATAATAATAATTATAATCAGAATAAATAAATAAAGAATAAATAGATAAATAAATATCTCGGTGCTAGAAGTAACATTAATATTCCAAATTCTTTTTAATTAAGAAGACGAAATCAAGTACGAGCATAGTACCTAGATCTGGACCTTTGATTTTTTTTTTTTGTCTTTCAAAAGCGACATATTTTTACTTTTTCAGCTGTGCAAAAAAAAAAGCTACTTCAAAAATACGTTAAATTTAAAATAGTATAACGCGTTATCTCGTGCAGTGCACAACAACAAACGGAAGTCGCGAATATTAAATGTGTTAGTGTGGTCTCGATGAATAAATTTTAACAATTCAAACGAAAGTCGCGAATATTTAATGTGTTAGTGTGGTCTCGATGAATAAATTTTAACAATTATGTAATAAAACGTGCTAGTTAAACGGTGAAAGAGCGGAATCTGGTAGAAGAGATAGAAAGAAAAACAGCGAACAGGGTGAGTCTTCTTCTTTTAAAATTATAAACAACTGAACTAATATATAATATTTACGAGTGTATCATGTGCAAACTAACAAATACAAGTAGTGATTATCTAGTAAATGTAAATCTCCATACCTAGCTAGACATAATAAACATCTACCAATATTTTGCCTCGTCATACAAATCAAAGTTACCGTAAACACCGGGTTCGAATCCCAGGACCGGAAATATTAGACAAATAGCACACATTAAATCAATTATCAATATATGCAATCTCTTATGCAATACTTGAAAAAAAAAAAAAAAAAAAAAAAAAAAAAAGAAATAATAATAATTATAATCAGAATAAATAAATAAAGAATAAATAGATAAATAAATATCTCGGTGCTAGAAGTAACATATTAATATTCCAAATTCTTTTTAATTAAGAAGACGAAATCAAGTACGAGCATAGTACCTAGATCTGGACCTTTGATGTTTTTTTTTTGTCTTTCAAAGGCGACATATTTTTACTTTTTCTGCTGTGCAAAAAAAAAAAGCCACTTCAAAAATACGTTAAATTTAAAATAGTATAACGCGTTATCTCGTGCAGTGCACAACAACAAACGGAAGTCGCGAATATTAAATGTGTTAGTGTGGTCTCGATGAATAAATTTTAACAATTCAAACGAAAGTCGCGAATATTTAATGTGTTAGTGTGGTCTCGATGAATAAATTTTAACAATTATGTAATAAAACGTGCTAGTTAAACGGTGAAAGAGCGGAATCTGGTAGAAGAGATAGAAAGAAAAACAGCGAACAGGGTGAGTCTTCTTCTTTTAAAATTATATACAACTGAACTAATATATAATATTTACGAGTGTATCATGTGCAAACTAACAAATACAAGTAGTGATTATCTAGTAAATGTAAATCTCCATACCTAGCTAGACATAATAAACATCTACCAATATTTTGCCTCGTCATACAAATCAAAGTTACCGTAAACACCGGGTTCGAATCCCAGGACCGGAAATATTAGACAAATAGCACACATTAAATCAATTATCAATATATGCAATCTCTTATGCAATACTTGAAAAAAAAAAAAAAAAAAAAAAAAAAGAAATAATAATTATAATCAGAATAAATAAATAAAGAATAAATAGATAAATAAATATCTCGGTGCTAGAAGTAACATATTAATATTCCAAATTCACATTAAATCAATTATCAATATATGCAATCTCTTATGCAATACTTGAAAAAAAAAAAAAAAAAAAAAAGAAATAATAATAATTATAATCAGAATAAATAAATAAAGAATAAATAGATAAATAAATATCTCGGTGCTAGAAGTAACATATTAATATTCCAAATTCTTTTTAATTAAGAAGACGAAATCAAGTACGAGCATAGTACCTAGATCTGAACCTTTGATGTTTTTTTTTTGTCTTTCAAAGGCGACATATTTTTACTTTTTCTGCTGTGCAAAAAAAAAAAGCCACTTCAAAAATACGTTAAATTTAAAATAGTATAACGCGTTATCTCGTGCAGTGCACAACAACAAACGGAAGTCGCGAATATTAAATGTGTTAGTGTGGTCTCGATGAATAAATTTTAACAATTATGTAATAAAACGTGCTAGTTAAACGGTGAAAGAGCGGAATCTGGTAGAAGAGATAGAAAGAAAAACAGCGAACAGGGTGAGTCTTCTTCTTTTAAAATTATATACAACTGAACTAATATATAATATTTACGAGTGTATCATGTGCAAACTAACAAATACAAGTAGTGATTATCTAGTAAATGTAAATCTCCATACTTAGCTAGACATAATAAACATCTACCAATATTTTGCCTCGTCATACAAATCAAAGTTACCGTAAACACCGGGTTCGAATCCCAGGACCGGAAATATTAGACAAATAGCACACATTAAATCAATTATCAATATATGCAATCTCTTATGCAATACTTGAAAAAAAAAAAAAAAAAAAAAAAGAAATAATAATAATTATAATCAGAATAAATAAATAAAGAATAAATAGATAAATAAATATCTCGGTGCTAGAAGTAACATATTAATATTCCAAATTCTTTTTAATTAAGAAGACGAAATCAAGTACGAGCATAGTACCTAGATCTGGACCTTTGATGTTTTTTTTTTGTCTTTCAAAGGCGACATATTTTTACTTTTTCTGCTGTGCAAAAAAAAAAAGCCACTTCAAAAATACGTTAAATTTAAAATAGTATAACGCGTTATCTCGTGCAGTGCACAACAACAAACGGAAGTCGCGAATATTAAATGTGTTAGTGTGGTCTCGATGAATAAATTTTAACAATTCAAACGAAAGTCGCGAATATTTAATGTGTTAGTGTGGTCTCGATGAATAAATTTTAACAATTATGTAATAAAACGTGCTAGTTAAACGGTGAAAGAGCGGAATCTGGTAGAAGAGATAGAAAGAAAAACAGCGAACAGGGTGAGTCTTCTTCTTTTAAAATTATATACAACTGAACTAATATATAATATTTACGAGTGTATCATGTGCAAACTAACAAATACAAGTAGTGATTATCTAGTAAATGTAAATCTCCATACCTAGCTAGACATAATAAACATCTACCAATATTTTGCCTCGTCATACAAATCAAAGTTACCGTAAACACCGGGTTCGAATCCCAGGACCGGAAATATTAGACAAATAGCACACATTAAATCAATTATCAATATATGCAATCTCTTATGCAATACTTGAAAAAAAAAAAAAAAAAAAAAAAAAAAAGAAATAATAATAATTATAATCAGAATAAATAAATAAAGAATAAATAGATAAATAAATATCTCGGTGCTAGAAGTAACATATTAATATTCCAAATTCTTTTTAATTAAGAAGACGAAATCAAGTACGAGCATAGTACCTAGATCTGGACCTTTGATGTTTTTTTTTTGTCTTTCAAAGGCGACATATTTTTACTTTTTCTGCTGTGCAAAAAAAAAAAGCCACTTCAAAAATACGTTAAATTTAAAATAGTATAACGCGTTATCTCGTGCAGTGCACAACAACAAACGGAAGTCGCGAATATTAAATGTGTTAGTGTGGTCTCGATGAATAAATTTTAACAATTCAAACGAAAGTCGCGAATATTTAATGTGTTAGTGTGGTCTCGATGAATAAATTTTAACAATTATGTAATAAAACGTGCTACTTAAACGGTGAAAGAGCGGAATCTGGTAGAAGAGATAGAAAGAAAAACAGCGAACAGGGTGAGTCTTCTTCTTTTAAAATTATATACAACTGAACTAATATATAATATTTACGAGTGTATCATGTGCAAACTAACAAATACAAGTAGTGATTATCTAGTAAATGTAAATCTCCATACCTAGCTAGACATAATAAACATCTACCAATATTTTGCCTCGTCATACAAATCAAAGTTACCGTAAACACCGGGTTCGAATCCCAGGACCGGAAATATTAGACAAATAGCACACATTAAATCAATTATCAATATATGCAATCTCTTATGCAATACTTGAAAAAAAAAAAAAAAAAAAAAAAAAAGAAATAATAATAATTATAATCAGAATAAATAAATAAAGAATAAATAGATAAATAAATATCTCGGTGCTAGAAGTAACATATTAATATTCCAAATTCTTTTTAATTAAGAAGACGAAATCAAGTACGAGCATAGTACCTAGATCTGGACCTTTGATGTTTTTTTTTTGTCTTTCAAAGGCGACATATTTTTACTTTTTCTGCTGTGCAAAAAAAAAAAAGCCACTTCAAAAATACGTTAAATTTAAAATAGTATAACGCGTTATCTCGTGCAGTGCACAACAACAAACGGAAGTCGCGAGTATTAAATGTGTTAGTGTGGTCTCGATGAATAAATTTTAACAATTCAAACGAAAGTCGCGAATATTTAATGTGTTAGTGTGGTCTCGATGAATAAATTTTAACAATTATGTAATAAAACGTGCTAGTTAAAAGGTGAAAGAGCGGAATCTGGTAGAAGAGATAGAAAGAAAAACAGCGAACAGGGTGAGTCTTCTTCTTTTAAAATTATATACAACTGAACTAATATATAATATTTACGAGTGTATCATGTGCAAACTAACAAATACAAGTAGTGATTATCTAGTAAATGTAAATCTCCATACTTAGCTAGACATAATAAACATCTACCAATATTTTGCCTCGTCATACAAATCAAAGTTACCGTAAACACCGGGTTCGAATCCCAGGACCGGAAATATTAGACAAATAGCACACATTAAATCAATTATCAATATATGCAATCTCTTATGCAATACTTGAAAAAAAAAAAAAAAAAAAAAAAGAAATAATAATAATTATAATCAGAATAAATAAATAAAGAATAAATAGATAAATAAATATCTCGGTGCTAGAAGTAACATATTAATATTCCAAATTCTTTTTAATTAAGAAGACGAAATCAAGTACGAGCATAGTACCTAGATCTGGACCTTTGATGTTTTTTTTTTGTCTTTCAAAGGCGACATATTTTTACTTTTTCTGCTGTGCAAAAAAAAAAAGCCACTTCAAAAATACGTTAAATTTAAAATAGTATAACGCGTTATCTCGTGCAGTGCACAACAACAAACGGAAGTCGCGAGTATTAAATGTGTTAGTGTGGTCTCGATGAATAAATTTTAACAATTCAAACGAAAGTCGCGAATATTTAATGTGTTAGTGTGGTCTCGATGAATAAATTTTAACAATTATGTAATAAAACGTGCTAGTTAAAAGGTGAAAGAGCGGAATCTGGTAGAAGAGATAGAAAGAAAAACAGCGAACAGGGTGAGTCTTCTTCTTTTAAAATTATATACAACTGAACTAATATATAATATTTACGAGTGTATCATGTGCAAACTAACAAATACAAGTAGTGATTATCTAGTAAATGTAAATCTCCATACTTAGCTAGACATAATAAACATCTACCAATATTTTGCCTCGTCATACAAATCAAAGTTACCGTAAACACCGGGTTCGAATCCCAGGACCGGAAATATTAGACAAATAGCACACATTAAATCAATTATCAATATATGCAATCTCTTATGCAATACTTGAAAAAAAAAAAAAAAAAAAAAAAGAAATAATAATAATTATAATCAGAATAAATAAATAAAGAATAAATAGATAAATAAATATCTCGGTGCTAGAAGTAACATATTAATATTCCAAATTCTTTTTAATTAAGAAGACGAAATCAAGTACGAGCATAGTACCTAGATCTGGACCTTTGATGTTTTTTTTTTGTCTTTCAAAGGCGACATATTTTTACTTTTTCTGCTGTGCAAAAAAAAAAAGCCACTTCAAAAATACGTTAAATTTAAAATAGTATAACGCGTTATCTCGTGCAGTGCACAACAACAAACGGAAGTCGCGAATATTAAATGTGTTAGTGTGGTCTCGATGAATAAATTTTAACAATTCAAACGAAAGTCGCGAATATTTAATGTGTTAGTGTGGTCTCGATGAATAAATTTTAACAATTATGTAATAAAACGTGCTAGTTAAACGGTGAAAGAGCGGAATCTGGTAGAAGAGATAGAAAGAAAAACAGCGAACAGGGTGAGTCTTCTTCTTTTAAAATTATATACAACTGAACTAATATATAATATTTACGAGTGTATCATGTGCAAACTAACAAATACAAGTAGTGATTATCTAGTAAATGTAAATCTCCATACCTAGCTAGACATAATAAACATCTACCAATATTTTGCCTCGTCATACAAATCAAAGTTACCGTAAACACCGGGTTCGAATCCCAGGACCGGAAATATTAGACAAATAGCACACATTAAATCAATTATCAATATATGCAATCTCTTATGCAATACTTGAAAAAAAAAAAAAAAAAAAAAAAAAAAGAAATAATAATAATTATAATCAGAATAAATAAATAAAGAATAAATAGATAAATAAATATCTCGGTGCTAGAAGTAACATATTAATATTCCAAATTCTTTTTAATTAAGAAGACGAAATCAAGTACGAGCATAGTACCTAGATCTGGACCTTTGATGTTTTTTTTTTGTCTTTCAAAGGCGACATATTTTTACTTTTTCTGCTGTGCAAAAAAAAAAAGCCACTTCAAAAATACGTTAAATTTAAAATAGTATAACGCGTTATCTCGTGCAGTGCACAACAACAAACGGAAGTCGCGAATATTAAATGTGTTAGTGTGGTCTCGATGAATAAATTTTAACAATTCAAACGAAAGTCGCGAATATTTAATGTGTTAGTGTGGTCTCGATGAATAAATTTTAACAATTATGTAATAAAACGTGCTACTTAAACGGTGAAAGAGCGGAATCTGGTAGAAGAGATAGAAAGAAAAACAGCGAACAGGGTGAGTCTTCTTCTTTTAAAATTATATACAACTGAACTAATATATAATATTTACGAGTGTATCATGTGCAAACTAACAAATACAAGTAGTGATTATCTAGTAAATGTAAATCTCCATACCTAGCTAGACATAATAAACATCTACCAATATTTTGCCTCGTCATACAAATCAAAGTTACCGTAAACACCGGGTTCGAATCCCAGGACCGGAAATATTAGACAAATAGCACACATTAAATCAATTATCAATATATGCAATCTCTTATGCAATACTTGAAAAAAAAAAAAAAAAAAAAAAAAAAAAGAAATAATAATAATTATAATCAGAATAAATAAATAAAGAATAAATAGATAAATAAATATCTCGGTGCTAGAAGTAACATATTAATATTCCAAATTCTTTTTAATTAAGAAGACGAAATCAAGTACGAGCATAGTACCTAGATCTGGACCTTTGATGTTTTTTTTTTGTCTTTCAAAGGCGACATATTTTTACTTTTTCTGCTGTGCAAAAAAAAAAAGCCACTTCAAAAATACGTTAAATTTAAAATAGTATAACGCGTTATCTCGTGCAGTGCACAACAACAAACGGAAGTCGCGAATATTAAATGTGTTAGTGTGGTCTCGATGAATAAATTTTAACAATTCAAACGAAAGTCGCGAATATTTAATGTGTTAGTGTGGTCTCGATGAATAAATTTTAACAATTATGTAATAAAACGTGCTAGTTAAACGGTGAAAGAGCGGAATCTGGTAGAAGAGATAGAAAGAAAAACAGCGAACAGGGTGAGTCTTCTTCTTTTAAAATTATATACAACTGAACTAATATATAATATTTACGAGTGTATCATGTGCAAACTAACAAATACAAGTAGTGATTATCTAGTAAATGTAAATCTCCATACCTAGCTAGACATAATAAACATCTACCAATATTTTGCCTCGTCATACAAATCAAAGTTACCGTAAACACCGGGTTCGAATCCCAGGACCGGAAATATTAGACAAATAGCACACATTAAATCAATTATCAATATATGCAATCTCTTATGCAATACTTGAAAAAAAAAAAAAAAAAAAAAAAAAAGAAATAATAATTATAATCAGAATAAATAAATAAAGAATAAATAGATAAATAAATATCTCGGTGCTAGAAGTAACATATTAATATTCCAAATTCACATTAAATCAATTATCAATATATGCAATCTCTTATGCAATACTTGAAAAAAAAAAAAAAAAAAAAAAGAAATAATAATAATTATAATCAGAATAAATAAATAAAGAATAAATAGATAAATAAATATCTCGGTGCTAGAAGTAACATATTAATATTCCAAATTCTTTTTAATTAAGAAGACGAAATCAAGTACGAGCATAGTACCTAGATCTGAACCTTTGATGTTTTTTTTTTGTCTTTCAAAGGCGACATATTTTTACATTTTCTGCTGTGCAAAAAAAAAAAGCCACTTCAAAAATACGTTAAATTTAAAATAGTATAACGCGTTATCTCGTGCAGTGCACAACAACAAACGGAAGTCGCGAATATTAAATGTGTTAGTGTGGTCTCGATGAATAAATTTTAACAATTCAAACGAAAGTCGCGAATATTTAATGTGTTAGTGTGGTCTCGATGAATAAATTTTAACAATTATGTAATAAAACGTGCTAGTTAAACGGTGAAAGAGAGGAATCTGGTAGAAGAGATAGAAAGAAAAACAGCGAACAGGGTGAGTCTTCTTCTTTTAAAATTATAAACAACTGAACTAATATATAATATTTACGAGTGTATCATGTGCAAACTAACAAATACAAGTAGTGATTATCTAGTAAATGTAAATCTCCATACCTAGCTAGACATAATAAACATCTACCAATATTTTGCCTCGTCATACAAATCAAAGTTACCGTAAACACCGGGTTCGAATCCCAGGACCGGAAATATTAGACAAATAGCACACATTAAATCAATTATCAATATATGCAATCTCTTATGCAATACTTGAAAAAAAAAAAAAAAAAAAAAAAAAAAGAAATAATAATAATTATAATCAGAATAAATAAATAAAGAATAAATAGATAAATAAATATCTCGGTGCTAGAAGTAACATTAATATTCCAAATTCTTTTTAATTAAGAAGACGAAATCAAGTACGAGCATAGTACCTAGATCTGGACCTTTGATTTTTTTTTTTGTCTTTCAAAAGCGACATATTTTTACTTTTTCAGCTGTGCAAAAAAAAAAGCTACTTCAAAAATACGTTAAATTTAAAATAGTATAACGCGTTATCTCGTGCAGTGCACAACAACAAACGGAAGTCGCGAATATTAAATGTGTTAGTGTGGTCTCGATGAATAAATTTTAACAATTATGTAATAAAACGTGCTAGTTAAACGGTGAAAGAGCGGAATCTGGTAGAAGAGATAGAAAGAAAAACAGCGAACAGGGTGAGTCTTCTTCTTTTAAAATTATATACAACTGAACTAATATATAATATTTACGAGTGTATCATGTGCAAACTAACAAATACAAGTAGTGATTATCTAGTAAATGTAAATCTCCATACTTAGCTAGACATAATAAACATCTACCAATATTTTGCCTCGTCATACAAATCAAAGTTACCGTAAACACCGGGTTCGAATCCCAGGACCGGAAATATTAGACAAATAGCACACATTAAATCAATTATCAATATATGCAATCTCTTATGCAATACTTGAAAAAAAAAAAAAAAAAAAAAAAGAAATAATAATAATTATAATCAGAATAAATAAATAAAGAATAAATAGATAAATAAATATCTCGGTGCTAGAAGTAACATATTAATATTCCAAATTCTTTTTAATTAAGAAGACGAAATCAAGTACGAGCATAGTACCTAGATCTGGACCTTTGATGTTTTTTTTTTGTCTTTCAAAGGCGACATATTTTTACTTTTTCTGCTGTGCAAAAAAAAAAAGCCACTTCAAAAATACGTTAAATTTAAAATAGTATAACGCGTTATCTCGTGCAGTGCACAACAACAAACGGAAGTCGCGAATATTAAATGTGTTAGTGTGGTCTCGATGAATAAATTTTAACAATTCAAACGAAAGTCGCGAATATTTAATGTGTTAGTGTGGTCTCGATGAATAAATTTTAACAATTATGTAATAAAACGTGCTAGTTAAACGGTGAAAGAGCGGAATCTGGTAGAAGAGATAGAAAGAAAAACAGCGAACAGGGTGAGTCTTCTTCTTTTAAAATTATATACAACTGAACTAATATATAATATTTACGAGTGTATCATGTGCAAACTAACAAATACAAGTAGTGATTATCTAGTAAATGTAAATCTCCATACCTAGCTAGACATAATAAACATCTACCAATATTTTGCCTCGTCATACAAATCAAAGTTACCGTAAACACCGGGTTCGAATCCCAGGACCGGAAATATTAGACAAATAGCACACATTAAATCAATTATCAATATATGCAATCTCTTATGCAATACTTGAAAAAAAAAAAAAAAAAAAAAAAAAAAAGAAATAATAATAATTATAATCAGAATAAATAAATAAAGAATAAATAGATAAATAAATATCTCGGTGCTAGAAGTAACATATTAATATTCCAAATTCTTTTTAATTAAGAAGACGAAATCAAGTACGAGCATAGTACCTAGATCTGGACCTTTGATGTTTTTTTTTTGTCTTTCAAAGGCGACATATTTTTACTTTTTCTGCTGTGCAAAAAAAAAAAGCCACTTCAAAAATACGTTAAATTTAAAATAGTATAACGCGTTATCTCGTGCAGTGCACAACAACAAACGGAAGTCGCGAATATTAAATGTGTTAGTGTGGTCTCGATGAATAAATTTTAACAATTCAAACGAAAGTCGCGAATATTTAATGTGTTAGTGTGGTCTCGATGAATAAATTTTAACAATTATGTAATAAAACGTGCTACTTAAACGGTGAAAGAGCGGAATCTGGTAGAAGAGATAGAAAGAAAAACAGCGAACAGGGTGAGTCTTCTTCTTTTAAAATTATATACAACTGAACTAATATATAATATTTACGAGTGTATCATGTGCAAACTAACAAATACAAGTAGTGATTATCTAGTAAATGTAAATCTCCATACCTAGCTAGACATAATAAACATCTACCAATATTTTGCCTCGTCATACAAATCAAAGTTACCGTAAACACCGGGTTCGAATCCCAGGACCGGAAATATTAGACAAATAGCACACATTAAATCAATTATCAATATATGCAATCTCTTATGCAATACTTGAAAAAAAAAAAAAAAAAAAAAAAAAGAAATAATAATAATTATAATCAGAATAAATAAATAAAGAATAAATAGATAAATAAATATCTCGGTGCTAGAAGTAACATATTAATATTCCAAATTCTTTTTAATTAAGAAGACGAAATCAAGTACGAGCATAGTACCTAGATCTGGACCTTTGATGTTTTTTTTTTGTCTTTCAAAGGCGACATATTTTTACTTTTTCTGCTGTGCAAAAAAAAAAAGCCACTTCAAAAATACGTTAAATTTAAAATAGTATAACGCGTTATCTCGTGCAGTGCACAACAACAAACGGAAGTCGCGAATATTAAATGTGTTAGTGTGGTCTCGATGAATAAATTTTAACAATTCAAACGAAAGTCGCGAATATTTAATGTGTTAGTGTGGTCTCGATGAATAAATTTTAACAATTATGTAATAAAACGTGCTAGTTAAACGGTGAAAGAGCGGAATCTGGTAGAAGAGATAGAAAGAAAAACAGCGAACAGGGTGAGTCTTCTTCTTTTAAAATTATATACAACTGAACTAATATATAATATTTACGAGTGTATCATGTGCAAACTAACAAATACAAGTAGTGATTATCTAGTAAATGTAAATCTCCATACCTAGCTAGACATAATAAACATCTACCAATATTTTGCCTCGTCATACAAATCAAAGTTACCGTAAACACCGGGTTCGAATCCCAGGACCGGAAATATTAGACAAATAGCACACATTAAATCAATTATCAATATATGCAATCTCTTATGCAATACTTGAAAAAAAAAAAAAAAAAAAAAAAAAGAAATAATAATAATTATAATCAGAATAAATAAATAAAGAATAAATAGATAAATAAATATCTCGGTGCTAGAAGTAACATATTAATATTCCAAATTCTTTTTAATTAAGAAGACGAAATCAAGTACGAGCATAGTACCTAGATCTGGACCTTTGATGTTTTTTTTTTGTCTTTCAAAGGCGACATATTTTTACTTTTTCTGCTGTGCAAAAAAAAAAAGCCACTTCAAAAATACGTTAAATTTAAAATAGTATAACGCGTTATCTCGTGCAGTGCACAACAACAAACGGAAGTCGCGAATATTAAATGTGTTAGTGTGGTCTCGATGAATAAATTTTAACAATTCAAACGAAAGTCGCGAATATTTAATGTGTTAGTGTGGTCTCGATGAATAAATTTTAACAATTATGTAATAAAACGTGCTAGTTAAACGGTGAAAGAGCGGAATCTGGTAGAAGAGATAGAAAGAAAAACAGCGAACAGGGTGAGTCTTCTTCTTTTAAAATTATATACAACTGAACTAATATATAATATTTACGAGTGTATCATGTGCAAACTAACAAATACAAGTAGTGATTATCTAGTAAATGTAAATCTCCATACCTAGCTAGACATAATAAACATCTACCAATATTTTGCCTCGTCATACAAATCAAAGTTACCGTAAACACCGGGTTCGAATCGCAGGACCGGAAATATTAGACAAATAGCACACATTAAATCAATTATCAATATATGCAATCTCTTATGCAATACTTGAAAAAAAAAAAAAAAAAAAAAAAAAAAGAAATAATAATAATTATAATCAGAATAAATAAATAAAG
Source organism: Odontocerum albicorne (assembly GCA_949825065.1). Taxonomy (NCBI): domain Eukaryota; kingdom Metazoa; phylum Arthropoda; class Insecta; order Trichoptera; family Odontoceridae; genus Odontocerum; species Odontocerum albicorne. The sequence continues at coordinate 22,327 of CATKWJ010000632.1, read as the reverse complement.
AATAAATAGATAAATAAATATCTCGGTGCTAGAAGTAACATATTAATATTCCAAATTCTTTTTAATTAAGAAGACGAAATCAAGTACGAGCATAGTACCTAGATCTGGACCTTTGATGTTTTTTTTTTGTCTTTCAAAGGCGACATATTTTTACTTTTTCTGCTGTGCAAAAAAAAAAAGCCACTTCAAAAATACGTTAAATTTAAAATAGTATAACGCGTTATCTCGTGCAGTGCACAACAACAAACGGAAGTCGCGAATATTTAATGTGTTAGTGTGGTCTCGATGAATAAATTTTAACAATTCAAACGAAAGTCGCGAATATTTAATGTGTTAGTGTGGTCTCGATGAATAAATTTTAACAATTATGTAATAAAACGTGCTAGTTAAACGGTGAAAGAGCGGAATCTGGTAGAAGAGATAGAAAGAAAAACAGCGAACAGGGTGAGTCTTCTTCTTTTAAAATTATATACAACTGAACTAATATATAATATTTACGAGTGTATCATGTGCAAACTAACAAATACAAGTAGTGATTATCTAGTAAATGTAAATCTCCATACCTAGCTAGACATAATAAACATCTACCAATATTTTGCCTCGTCATACAAATCAAAGTTACCGTAAACACCGGGTTCGAATCCCAGGACCGGAAATATTAGACAAATAGCACACATTAAATCAATTATCAATATATGCAATCTCTTATGCAATACTTGAAAAAAAAAAAAAAAAAAAAAAGAAATAATAATAATTATAATCAGAATAAATAAATAAAGAATAAATAGATAAATAAATATCTCGGTGCTAGAAGTAACATATTAATATTCCAAATTCTTTTTAATTAAGAAGACGAAATCAAGTACGAGCATAGTACCTAGATCTGGACCTTTGATGTTTTTTTTTTGTCTTTCAAAGGCGACATATTTTTACTTTTTCTGCTGTGCAAAAAAAAAAAGCCACTTCAAAAATACGTTAAATTTAAAATAGTATAACGCGTTATCTCGTGCAGTGCACAACAACAAACGGAAGTCGCGAATATTAAATGTGTTAGTGTGGTCTCGATGAATAAATTTTAACAATTCAAACGAAAGTCGCGAATATTTAATGTGTTAGTGTGGTCTCGATGAATAAATTTTAACAATTATGTAATAAAACGTGCTAGTTAAACGGTGAAAGAGCGGAATCTGGTAGAAGAGATAGAAAGAAAAACAGCGAACAGGGTGAGTCTTCTTCTTTTAAAATTATATACAACTGAACTAATATATAATATTTACGAGTGTATCATGTGCAAACTAACAAATACAAGTAGTGATTATCTAGTAAATGTAAATCTCCATACCTAGCTAGACATAATAAACATCTACCAATATTTTGCCTCGTCATACAAATCAAAGTTACCGTAAACACCGGGTTCGAATCCCAGGACCGGAAATATTAGACAAATAGCACACATTAAATCAATTATCAATATATGCAATCTCTTATGCAATACTTGAAAAAAAAAAAAAAAAAAAAAAAAAAAGAAATAATAATTATAATCAGAATAAATAAATAAAGAATAAATAGATAAATAAATATCTCGGTGCTAGAAGTAACATATTAATATTCCAAATTCACATTAAATCAATTATCAATATATGCAATCTCTTATGCAATACTTGAAAAAAAAAAAAAAAAAAGAAATAATAATAATTATAATCAGAATAAATAAATAAAGAATAAATAGATAAATAAATATCTCGGTGCTAGAAGTAACATATTAATATTCCAAATTCTTTTTAATTAAGAAGACGAAATCAAGTACGAGCATAGTACCTAGATCTGGACCTTTGATGTTTTTTTTTTGTCTTTCAAAGGCGACATATTTTTACTTTTTCTGCTGTGCAAAAAAAAAAGCCACTTCAAAAATACGTTAAATTTAAAAAAGTATAACGCGTTATCTCGTGCAGTGCACAACAACAAACGGAAGTCGCGAATATTAAATGTGTTAGTGTGGTCTCGATGAATAAATTTTAACAATTCAAACGAAAGTCGCGAATATTTAATGTGTTAGTGTGGTCTCGATGAATAAATTTTAACAATTATGTAATAAAACGTGCTAGTTAAACGGTGAAAGAGCGGAATCTGGTAGAAGAGATAGAAAGAAAAACAGCGAACAGGGTGAGTCTTCTTCTTTTAAAATTATATACAACTGAACTAATATATAATATTTACGAGTGTATCATGTGCAAACTAACAAATACAAGTAGTGATTATCTAGTAAATGTAAATCTCCATACCTAGCTAGACATAATAAACATCTACCAATATTTTGCCTCGTCATACAAATCAAAGTTACCGTAAACACCGGGTTCGAATCCCAGGACCGGAAATATTAGACAAATAGCACACATTAAATCAATTATCAATATATGCAATCTCTTATGCAATACTTGAAAAAAAAAAAAAAAAAAAAAAAAAGAAATAATAATAATTATAATCAGAATAAATAAATAAAGAATAAATAGATAAATAAATATCTCGGTGCTAGAAGTAACATATTAATATTCCAAATTCTTTTTAATTAAGAAGACGAAATCAAGTACGAGCATAGTACCTAGATCTGGACCTTTGATGTTTTTTTTTTGTCTTTCAAAGGCGACATATTTTTACTTTTTCTGCTGTGCAAAAAAAAAAAGCCACTTCAAAAATACGTTAAATTTAAAATAGTATAACGCGTTATCTCGTGCAGTGCACAACAACAAACGGAAGTCGCGAATATTAAATGTGTTAGTGTGGTCTCGATGAATAAATTTTAACAATTCAAACGAAAGTCGCGAATATTTAATGTGTTAGTGTGGTCTCGATGAATAAATTTTAACAATTATGTAATAAAACGTGCTAGTTAAACGGTGAAAGAGCGGAATCTGGTAGAAGAGATAGAAAGAAAAACAGCGAACAGGGTGAGTCTTCTTCTTTTAAAATTATATACAACTGAACTAATATATAATATTTACGAGTGTATCATGTGCAAACTAACAAATACAAGTAGTGATTATCTAGTAAATGTAAATCTCCATACCTAGCTAGACATAATAAACATCTACCAATATTTTGCCTCGTCATACAAATCAAAGTTACCGTAAACACCGGGTTCGAATCCCAGGACCGGAAATATTAGACAAATAGCACACATTAAATCAATTATCAATATATGCAATCTCTTATGCAATACTTGAAAAAAAAAAAAAAAAAAAAAAAAAAAAGAAATAATAATAATTATAATCAGAATAAATAAATAAAGAATAAATAGATAAATAAATATCTCGGTGCTAGAAGTAACATATTAATATTCCAAATTCTTTTTAATTAAGAAGACGAAATCAAGTACGAGCATAGTACCTAGATCTGGACCTTTGATGTTTTTTTTTTGTCTTTCAAAGGCGACATATTTTTACTTTTTCTGCTGTGCAAAAAAAAAAAGCCACTTCAAAAATACGTTAAATTTAAAATAGTATAACGCGTTATCTCGTGCAGTGCACAACAACAAACGGAAGTCGCGAATATTAAATGTGTTAGTGTGGTCTCGATGAATAAATTTTAACAATTCAAACGAAAGTCGCGAATATTTAATGTGTTAGTGTGGTCTCGATGAATAAATTTTAACAATTATGTAATAAAACGTGCTACTTAAACGGTGAAAGAGCGGAATCTGGTAGAAGAGATAGAAAGAAAAACAGCGAACAGGGTGAGTCTTCTTCTTTTAAAATTATATACAACTGAACTAATATATAATATTTACGAGTGTATCATGTGCAAACTAACAAATACAAGTAGTGATTATCTAGTAAATGTAAATCTCCATACCTAGCTAGACATAATAAACATCTACCAATATTTTGCCTCGTCATACAAATCAAAGTTACCGTAAACACCGGGTTCGAATCCCAGGACCGGAAATATTAGACAAATAGCACACATTAAATCAATTATCAATATATGCAATCTCTTATGCAATACTTGAAAAAAAAAAAAAAAAAAAAAAAAAGAAATAATAATAATTATAATCAGAATAAATAAATAAAGAATAAATAGATAAATAAATATCTCGGTGCTAGAAGTAACATATTAATATTCCAAATTCTTTTTAATTAAGAAGACGAAATCAAGTACGAGCATAGTACCTAGATCTGGACCTTTGATGTTTTTTTTTTGTCTTTCAAAGGCGACATATTTTTACTTTTTCTGCTGTGCAAAAAAAAAAAAGCCACTTCAAAAATACGTTAAATTTAAAATAGTATAACGCGTTATCTCGTGCAGTGCACAACAACAAACGGAAGTCGCGAATATTAAATGTGTTAGTGTGGTCTCGATGAATAAATTTTAACAATTCAAACGAAAGTCGCGAATATTTAATGTGTTAGTGTGGTCTCGATGAATAAATTTTAACAATTATGTAATAAAACGTGCTAGTTAAACGGTGAAAGAGCGGAATCTGGTAGAAGAGATAGAAAGAAAAACAGCGAACAGGGTGAGTCTTCTTCTTTTAAAATTATATACAACTGAACTAATATATAATATTTACGAGTGTATCATGTGCAAACTAACAAATACAAGTAGTGATTATCTAGTAAATGTAAATCTCCATACCTAGCTAGACATAATAAACATCTACCAATATTTTGCCTCGTCATACAAATCAAAGTTACCGTAAACACCGGGTTCGAATCCCAGGACCGGAAATATTAGACAAATAGCACACATTAAATCAATTATCAATATATGCAATCTCTTATGCAATACTTGAAAAAAAAAAAAAAAAAAAAAAAAAGAAATAATAATAATTATAATCAGAATAAATAAATAAAGAATAAATAGATAAATAAATATCTCGGTGCTAGAAGTAACATATTAATATTCCAAATTCTTTTTAATTAAGAAGACGAAATCAAGTACGAGCATAGTACCTAGATCTGGACCTTTGATGTTTTTTTTTTGTCTTTCAAAGGCGACATATTTTTACTTTTTCTGCTGTGCAAAAAAAAAAAAGCCACTTCAAAAATACGTTAAATTTAAAATAGTATAACGCGTTATCTCGTGCAGTGCACAACAACAAACGGAAGTCGCGAATATTAAATGTGTTAGTGTGGTCTCGATGAATAAATTTTAACAATTCAAACGAAAGTCGCGAATATTTAATGTGTTAGTGTGGTCTCGATGAATAAATTTTAACAATTATGTAATAAAACGTGCTAGTTAAACGGTGAAAGAGCGGAATCTGGTAGAAGAGATAGAAAGAAAAACAGCGAACAGGGTGAGTCTTCTTCTTTTAAAATTATATACAACTGAACTAATATATAATATTTACGAGTGTATCATGTGCAAACTAACAAATACAAGTAGTGATTATCTAGTAAATGTAAATCTCCATACCTAGCTAGACATAATAAACATCTACCAATATTTTGCCTCGTCATACAAATCAAAGTTACCGTAAACACCGGGTTCGAATCGCAGGACCGGAAATATTAGACAAATAGCACACATTAAATCAATTATCAATATATGCAATCTCTTATGCAATACTTGAAAAAAAAAAAAAAAAAAAAAAAAAAAGAAATAATAATAATTATAATCAGAATAAATAAATAAAGAATAAATAGATAAATAAATATCTCGGTGCTAGAAGTAACATATTAATATTCCAAATTCTTTTTAATTAAGAAGACGAAATCAAGTACGAGCATAGTACCTAGATCTGGACCTTTGATGTTTTTTTTTTGTCTTTCAAAGGCGACATATTTTTACTTTTTCTGCTGTGCAAAAAAAAAAAAGCCACTTCAAAAATACGTTAAATTTAAAATAGTATAACGCGTTATCTCGTGCAGTGCACAACAACAAACGGAAGTCGCGAATATTTAATGTGTTAGTGTGGTCTCGATGAATAAATTTTAACAATTCAAACGAAAGTCGCGAATATTTAATGTGTTAGTGTGGTCTCGATGAATAAATTTTAACAATTATGTAATAAAACGTGCTAGTTAAACGGTGAAAGAGCGGAATCTGGTAGAAGAGATAGAAAGAAAAACAGCGAACAGGGTGAGTCTTCTTCTTTTAAAATTATATACAACTGAACTAATATATAATATTTACGAGTGTATCATGTGCAAACTAACAAATACAAGTAGTGATTATCTAGTAAATGTAAATCTCCATACCTAGCTAGACATAATAAACATCTACCAATATTTTGCCTCGTCATACAAATCAAAGTTACCGTAAACACCGGGTTCGAATCCCAGGACCGGAAATATTAGACAAATAGCACACATTAAATCAATTATCAATATATGCAATCTCTTATGCAATACTTGAAAAAAAAAAAAAAAAAAAAAAAGAAATAATAATAATTATAATCAGAATAAATAAATAAAGAATAAATAGATAAATAAATATCTCGGTGCTAGAAGTAACATATTAATATTCCAAATTCTTTTTAATTAAGAAGACGAAATCAAGTACGAGCATAGTACCTAGATCTGGACCTTTGATGTTTTTTTTTTGTCTTTCAAAGGCGACATATTTTTACTTTTTCTGCTGTGCAAAAAAAAAAAGCCACTTCAAAAATACGTTAAATTTAAAATAGTATAACGCGTTATCTCGTGCAGTGCACAACAACAAACGGAAGTCGCGAATATTAAATGTGTTAGTGTGGTCTCGATGAATAAATTTTAACAATTCAAACGAAAGTCGCGAATATTTAATGTGTTAGTGTGGTCTCGATGAATAAATTTTAACAATTATGTAATAAAACGTGCTAGTTAAACGGTGAAAGAGCGGAATCTGGTAGAAGAGATAGAAAGAAAAACAGCGAACAGGGTGAGTCTTCTTCTTTTAAAATTATATACAACTGAACTAATATATAATATTTACGAGTGTATCATGTGCAAACTAACAAATACAAGTAGTGATTATCTAGTAAATGTAAATCTCCATACCTAGCTAGACATAATAAACATCTACCAATATTTTGCCTCGTCATACAAATCAAAGTTACCGTAAACACCGGGTTCGAATCCCAGGACCGGAAATATTAGACAAATAGCACACATTAAATCAATTATCAATATATGCAATCTCTTATGCAATACTTGAAAAAAAAAAAAAAAAAAAAAAAAAAGAAATAATAATTATAATCAGAATAAATAAATAAAGAATAAATAGATAAATAAATATCTCGGTGCTAGAAGTAACATATTAATATTCCAAATTCACATTAAATCAATTATCAATATATGCAATCTCTTATGCAATACTTGAAAAAAAAAAAAAAAAAAGAAATAATAATAATTATAATCAGAATAAATAAATAAAGAATAAATAGATAAATAAATATCTCGGTGCTAGAAGTAACATATTAATATTCCAAATTCTTTTTAATTAAGAAGACGAAATCAAGTACGAGCATAGTACCTAGATCTGAACCTTTGATGTTTTTTTTTTGTCTTTCAAAGGCGACATATTTTTACTTTTTCTGCTGTGCAAAAAAAAAAAGCCACTTCAAAAATACGTTAAATTTAAAATAGTATAACGCGTTATCTCGTGCAGTGCACAACAACAAACGGAAGTCGCGAATATTAAATGTGTTAGTGTGGTCTCGATGAATAAATTTTAACAATTCAAACGAAAGTCGCGAATATTTAATGTGTTAGTGTGGTCTCGATGAATAAATTTTAACAATTATGTAATAAAACGTGCTAGTTAAACGGTGAAAGAGCGGAATCTGGTAGAAGAGATAGAAAGAAAAACAGCGAACAGGGTGAGTCTTCTTCTTTTAAAATTATAAACAACTGAACTAATATATAATATTTACGAGTGTATCATGTGCAAACTAACAAATACAAGTAGTGATTATCTAGTAAATGTAAATCTCCATACCTAGCTAGACATAATAAACATCTACCAATATTTTGCCTCGTCATACAAATCAAAGTTACCGTAAACACCGGGTTCGAATCCCAGGACCGGAAATATTAGACAAATAGCACACATTAAATCAATTATCAATATATGCAATCTCTTATGCAATACTTGAAAAAAAAAAAAAAAAAAAAAAAAAAAAAAGAAATAATAATAATTATAATCAGAATAAATAAATAAAGAATAAATAGATAAATAAATATCTCGGTGCTAGAAGTAACATATTAATATTCCAAATTCTTTTTAATTAAGAAGACGAAATCAAGTACGAGCATAGTACCTAGATCTGGACCTTTGATGTTTTTTTTTTGTCTTTCAAAGGCGACATATTTTTACTTTTTCTGCTGTGCAAAAAAAAAAAGCCACTTCAAAAATACGTTAAATTTAAAATAGTATAACGCGTTATCTCGTGCAGTGCACAACAACAAACGGAAGTCGCGAATATTAAATGTGTTAGTGTGGTCTCGATGAATAAATTTTAACAATTCAAACGAAAGTCGCGAATATTTAATGTGTTAGTGTGGTCTCGATGAATAAATTTTAACAATTATGTAATAAAACGTGCTAGTTAAACGGTGAAAGAGCGGAATCTGGTAGAAGAGATAGAAAGAAAAACAGCGAACAGGGTGAGTCTTCTTCTTTTAAAATTATATACAACTGAACTAATATATAATATTTACGAGTGTATCATGTGCAAACTAACAAATACAAGTAGTGATTATCTAGTAAATGTAAATCTCCATACCTAGCTAGACATAATAAACATCTACCAATATTTTGCCTCGTCATACAAATCAAAGTTACCGTAAACACCGGGTTCGAATCCCAGGACCGGAAATATTAGACAAATAGCACACATTAAATCAATTATCAATATATGCAATCTCTTATGCAATACTTGAAAAAAAAAAAAAAAAAAAAAAAAAAGAAATAATAATAATTATAATCAGAATAAATAAATAAAGAATAAATAGATAAATAAATATCTCGGTGCTAGAAGTAACATATTAATATTCCAAATTCTTTTTAATTAAGAAGACGAAATCAAGTACGAGCATAGTACCTAGATCTGGACCTTTGATGTTTTTTTTTTGTCTTTCAAAGGCGACATATTTTTACTTTTTCTGCTGTGCAAAAAAAAAAAGCCACTTCAAAAATACGTTAAATTTAAAATAGTATAACGCGTTATCTCGTGCAGTGCACAACAACAAACGGAAGTCGCGAATATTAAATGTGTTAGTGTGGTCTCGATGAATAAATTTTAACAATTCAAACGAAAGTCGCGAATATTTAATGTGTTAGTGTGGTCTCGATGAATGTCGATATCATGTGCAAACTAACAAATACAAGTAGTGATTATCTAGTAAATGTAAATCTCCATACCTAGCTAGACATAATAAACATCTACCAATATTTTGCCTCGTCATACAAATCAAAGTTACCGTAAACACCGGGTTCGAATCCCAGGACCGGAAATATTAGACAAATAGCACACATTAAATCAATTATCAATATATGCAATCTCTTATGCAATACTTGAAAAAAAAAAAAAAAAAAAAAAAGAAATAATAATTATAATCAGAATAAATAAATAAAGAATAAATAGATAAATAAATATCTCGGTGCTAGAAGTAACATATTAATATTCCAAATTCACATTAAATCAATTATCAATATATGCAATCTCTTATGCAATACTTGAAAAAAAAAAAAAAAAAAAAAAAAGAAATAATAATAATTATAATCAGAATAAATAAATAAAGAATAAATAGATAAATAAATATCTCGGTGCTAGAAGTAACATATTAATATTCCAAATTCTTTTTAATTAAGAAGACGAAATCAAGTACGAGCATAGTACCTAGATCTGGACATTTGATGTTTTTTTTTTGTCTTTCAAAGGCGACATATTTTTACTTTTTCTGCTGTGCAAAAAAAAAAAAGCCACTTCAAAAATACGTTAAATTTAAAATAGTATAACGCGTTATCTCGTGCAGTGCACAACAACAAACGGAAGTCGCGAATATTAAATGTGTTAGTGTGGTCTCGATGAATAAATTTTAACAATTCAAACGAAAGTCGCGAATATTTAATGTGTTAGTGTGGTCTCGATGAATAAATTTTAACAATTATGTAATAAAACGTGCTAGTTAAACGGTGAAAGAGCGGAATCTGGTAGAAGAGATAGAAAGAAAAACAGCGAACAGGGTGAGTCTTCTTCTTTTAAAATTATATACAACTGAACTAATATATAATATTTACGAGTGTATCATGTGCAAACTAACAAATACAAGTAGTGATTATCTAGTAAATGTAAATCTCCATACCTAGCTAGACATAATAAACATCTACCAATATTTTGCCTCGTCATACAAATCAAAGTTACCGTAAACACCGGGTTCGAATCCCAGGACCGGAAATATTAGACAAATAGCACACATTAAATCAATTATCAATATATGCAATCTCTTATGCAATACTTGAAAAAAAAAAAAAAAAAAAAAAAAAAAGAAATAATAATAATTATAATCAGAATAAATAAATAAAGAATAAATAGATAAATAAATATCTCGGTGCTAGAAGTAACATTAATATTCCAAATTCTTTTTAATTAAGAAGACGAAATCAAGTACGAGCATAGTACCTAGATCTGGACCTTTGATGTTTTTTTTTTGTCTTTCAAAAGCGACATATTTTTACTTTTTCTGCTGTGCAAAAAAAAAAACCACTTCAAAAATACGTTAAATTTAAAATAGTATAACGCGTTATCTCGTGCAGTGCACAACAACAAACGGAAGTCGCGAATATTAAATGTGTTAGTGTGGTCTCGATGAATAAATTTTAACAATTCAAACGAAAGTCGCGAATATTTAATGTGTTAGTGTGGTCTCGATGAATAAATTTTAACAATTATGTAATAAAACGTGCTAGTTAAACGGTGAAAGAGCGGAATCTGGTAGAAGAGATAGAAAGAAAAACAGCGAACAGGGTGAGTCTTCTTCTTTTAAAATTATACACAACTGAACTAATATATAATATTTACGAGTGTATCATGTGCAAACTCACAAATACAAGTAGTGATTATCTAGTAAATGTAAATCTCCATACCTAGCTAGACATAATAAACATCTACCAATATTTTGCCTCGTCATACAAATCAAAGTTACCGTAAACACCGGGTTCGAATCCCAGGACCGGAAATATTAGACAAATAGCACACATTAAATCAATTATCAATATATGCAATCTCTTATGCAATACTTGAAAAAAAAAAAAAAAAAAAAAAAAAAAAAAGAAATAATAATAATTATAATCAGAATAAATAAATAAAGAATAAATAGATAAATAAATATCTCGGTGCTAGAAGTAACATATTAATATTCCAAATTCTTTTTAATTAAGAAGACGAAATCAAGTACGAGCATAGTACCTAGATCTGGACCTTTGATGTTTTTTTTTTGTCTTTCAAAGGCGACATATTTTTACTTTTTCTGCTGTGCAAAAAAAAAAGCCACTTCAAAAATACGTTAAATTTAAAAAAAGTATAACGCGTTATCTCGTGCAGTGCACAACAACAAACGGAAGTCGCGAATATTAAATGTGTTAGTGTGGTCTCGATGAATAAATTTTAACAATTCAAACGAAAGTCGCGAATATTTAATGTGTTAGTGTGGTCTCGATGAATAAATTTTAACAATTATGTAATAAAACGTGCTAGTTAAACGGTGAAAGAGCGGAATCTGGTAGAAGAGATAGAAAGAAAAACAGCGAACAGGGTGAGTCTTCTTCTTTTAAAATTATATACAACTGAACTAATATATAATATTTACGAGTGTATCATGTGCAAACTAACAAATACAAGTAGTGATTATCTAGTAAATGTAAATCTCCATACCTAGCTAGACATAATAAACATCTACCAATATTTTGCCTCGTCATACAAATCAAAGTTACCGTAAACACCGGGTTCGAATCCCAGGACCGGAAATATTAGACAAATAGCACACATTAAATCAATTATCAATATATGCAATCTCTTATGCAATACTTGAAAAAAAAAAAAAAAAAAAAAAAAAGAAATAATAATAATTATAATCAGAATAAATAAATAAAGAATAAATAGATAAATAAATATCTCGGTGCTAGAAGTAACATATTAATATTCCAAATTCTTTTTAATTAAGAAGACGAAATCAAGTACGAGCATAGTACCTAGATCTGGACCTTTGATGTTTTTTTTTTGTCTTTCAAAGGCGACATATTTTTACTTTTTCTGCTGTGCAAAAAAAAAAAGCCACTTCAAAAATACGTTAAATTTAAAATAGTATAACGCGTTATCTCGTGCAGTGCACAACAACAAACGGAAGTCGCGAATATTAAATGTGTTAGTGTGGTCTCGATGAATAAATTTTAACAATTCAAACGAAAGTCGCGAATATTTAATGTGTTAGTGTGGTCTCGATGAATAAATTTTAACAATTATGTAATAAAACGTGCTAGTTAAACGGTGAAAGAGCGGAATCTGGTAGAAGAGATAGAAAGAAAAACAGCGAACAGGGTGAGTCTTCTTCTTTTAAAATTATATACAACTGAACTAATATATAATATTTACGAGTGTATCATGTGCAAACTAACAAATACAAGTAGTGATTATCTAGTAAATGTAAATCTCCATACCTAGCTAGACATAATAAACATCTACCAATATTTTGCCTCGTCATACAAATCAAAGTTACCGTAAACACCGGGTTCGAATCCCAGGACCGGAAATATTAGACAAATAGCACACATTAAATCAATTATCAATATATGCAATCTCTTATGCAATACTTGAAAAAAAAAAAAAAGAAATAATAATAATTATAATCAGAATAAATAAATAAAGAATAAATAGATAAATAAATATCTCGGTGCTAGAAGTAACATTAATATTCCAAATTCTTTTTAATTAAGAAGACGAAATCAAGTACGAGCATAGTACCTAGATCTGGACCTTTGATGTTTTTTTTTTGTCTTTCAAAGGCGACATATTTTTACTTTTTCTGCTGTGCAAAAAAAAAAAGCCACTTCAAAAATACGTTAAATTTAAAATAGTATAACGCGTTATCTCGTGCAGTGCACAACAACAAACGGAAGTCGCGAATATTAAATGTGTTAGTGTGGTCTCGATGAATAAATTTTAACAATTCAAACGAAAGTCGCGAATATTTAATGTGTTAGTGTGGTCTCGATGAATAAATTTTAACAATTATGTAATAAAACGTGCTAGTTAAACGGTGAAAGAGCGGAATCTGGTAGAAGAGATAGAAAGAAAAACAGCGAACAGGGTGAGTCTTCTTCTTTTAAAATTATATACAACTGAACTAATATATAATATTTACGAGTGTATCATGTGCAAACTAACAAATACAAGTAGTGATTATCTAGTAAATGTAAATCTCCATACCTAGCTAGACATAATAAACATCTACCAATATTTTGCCTCGTCATACAAATCAAAGTTACCGTAAACACCGGGTTCGAATCCCAGGACCGGAAATATTAGACAAATAGCACACATTAAATCAATTATCAATATATGCAATCTCTTATGCAATACTTGAAAAAAAAAAAAAAAAAAAAAAAAAAAAGAAATAATAATAATTATAATCAGAATAAATAAATAAAGAATAAATAGATAAATAAATATCTCGGTGCTAGAAGTAACATATTAATATTCCAAATTCTTTTTAATTAAGAAGACGAAATCAAGTACGAGCATAGTACCTAGATCTGGACCTTTGATGTTTTTTTTTTGTCTTTCAAAGGCGACATATTTTTACTTTTTCTGCTGTGCAAAAAAAAAAGCCACTTCAAAAATACGTTAAATTTAAAATAGTATAACGCGTTATCTCGTGCAGTGCACAACAACAAACGGAAGTCGCGAATATTAAATGTGTTAGTGTGGTCTCGATGAATAAATTTTAACAATTCAAACGAAAGTCGCGAATATTTAATGTGTTAGTGTGGTCTCGATGAATAAATTTTAACAATTATGTAATAAAACGTGCTAGTTAAACGGTGAAAGAGCGGAATCTGGTAGAAGAGATAGAAAGAAAAACAGCGAACAGGGTGAGTCTTCTTCTTTTAAAATTATATACAACTGAACTAATATATAATATTTACGAGTGTATCATGTGCAAACTAACAAATACAAGTAGTGATTATCTAGTAAATGTAAATCTCCATACCTAGCTAGACATAATAAACATCTACCAATATTTTGCCTCGTCATACAAATCAAAGTTACCGTAAACACCGGGTTCGAATCCCAGGACCGGAAATATTAGACAAATAGCACACATTAAATCAATTATCAATATATGCAATCTCTTATGCAATACTTGAAAAAAAAAAAAAAGAAATAATAATAATTATAATCAGAATAAATAAATAAAGAATAAATAGATAAATAAATATCTCGGTGCTAGAAGTAACATTAATATTCCAAATTCTTTTTAATTAAGAAGACGAAATCAAGTACGAGCATAGTACCTAGATCTGGACCTTTGATGTTTTTTTTTTGTCTTTCAAAGGCGACATATTTTTACTTTTTCTGCTGTGCAAAAAAAAAAAGCCACTTCAAAAATACGTTAAATTTAAAATAGTATAACGCGTTATCTCGTGCAGTGCACAACAACAAACGGAAGTCGCGAATATTAAATGTGTTAGTGTGGTCTCGATGAATAAATTTTAACAATTCAAACGAAAGTCGCGAATATTTAATGTGTTAGTGTGGTCTCGATGAATAAATTTTAACAATTATGTAATAAAACGTGCTAGTTAAACGGTGAAAGAGCGGAATCTGGTAGAAGAGATAGAAAGAAAAACAGCGAACAGGGTGAGTCTTCTTCTTTTAAAATTATATACAACTGAACTAATATATAATATTTACGAGTGTATCATGTGCAAACTAACAAATACAAGTAGTGATTATCTAGTAAATGTAAATCTCCATACCTAGCTAGACATAATAAACATCTACCAATATTTTGCCTCGTCATACAAATCAAAGTTACCGTAAACACCGGGTTCGAATCCCAGGACCGGAAATATTAGACAAATAGCACACATTAAATCAATTATCAATATATGCAATCTCTTATGCAATACTTGAAAAAAAAAAAAAAAAAAAAAAAAAAAGAAATAATAATAATTATAATCAGAATGAATAAATAAAGAATAAATAGATAAATAAATATCTCGGTGCTAGAAGTAACATATTAATATTCCAAATTCACATTAAATCAATTATCAATATATGCAATCTCTTATGCAATACTTGAAAAAAAAAAAAAAAAAAAAAAAGAAATAATAATAATTATAATCAGAATAAATAAATAAAGAATAAATAGATAAATAAATATCTCGGTGCTAGAAGTAACATATTAATATTCCAAATTCTTTTTAATTAAGAAGACGAAATCAAGTACGAGCATAGTACCTAGATCTGGACCTTTGATGTTTTTTTTTTGTCTTTCAAAGGCGACATATTTTTACTTTTTCTGCTGTGCAAAAAAAAAGCCACTTCAAAAATACGTTAAATTTAAAATAGTATAACGCGTTATCTCGTGCAGTGCACAACAACAAACGGAAGTCGCGAATATTAAATGTGTTAGTGTGGTCTCGATGAATAAATTTTAACAATTCAAACGAAAGTCGCGAATATTTAATGTGTTAGTGTGGTCTCGATGAATAAATTTTAACAATTATGTAATAAAACGTGCTAGTTAAACGGTGAAAGAGCGGAATCTGGTAGAAGAGATAGAAAGAAAAACAGCGAACAGGGTGAGTCTTCTTCTTTTAAAATTATATACAACTGAACTAATATATAATATTTACGAGTGTATCATGTGCAAACTAACAAATACAAGTAGTGATTATCTAGTAAATGTAAATCTCCATACCTAGCTAGACATAATAAACATCTACCAATATTTTGCCTCGTCATACAAATCAAAGTTACCGTAAACACCGGGTTCGAATCCCAGGACCGGAAATATTAGACAAATAGCACACATTAAATCAATTATCAATATATGCAATCTCTTATGCAATACTTGAAAAAAAAAAAAAAAAAAAAAAAAAAAAAGAAATAATAATAATTATAATCAGAATAAATAAATAAAGAATAAATAGATAAATAAATATCTCGGTGCTAGAAGTAACATATTAATATTCCAAATTCTTTTTAATTAAGAAGACGAAATCAAGTACGAGCATAGTACCTAGATCTGGACCTTTGATGTTTTTTTTTTGTCTTTCAAAGGCGACATATTTTTACTTTTTCTGCTGTGCAAAAAAAAAAAGCCACTTCAAAAATACGTTAAATTTAAAATAGTATAACGCGTTATCTCGTGCAGTGCACAACAACAAACGGAAGTCGCGAATATTAAATGTGTTAGTGTGGTCTCGATGAATAAATTTTAACAATTCAAACGAAAGTCGCGAATATTTAATGTGTTAGTGTGGTCTCGATGAATAAATTTTAACAATTATGTAATAAAACGTGCTAGTTAAACGGTGAAAGAGCGGAATCTGGTAGAAGAGATAGAAAGAAAAACAGCGAACAGGGTGAGTCTTCTTCTTTTAAAATTATATACAACTGAACTAATATATAATATTTACGAGTGTATCATGTGCAAACTAACAAATACAAGTAGTGATTATCTAGTAAATGTAAATCTCCATACCTAGCTAGACATAATAAACATCTACCAATATTTTGCCTCGTCATACAAATCAAAGTTACCGTAAACACCGGGTTCGAATCCCAGGACCGGAAATATTAGACAAATAGCACACATTAAATCAATTATCAATATATGCAATCTCTTATGCAATACTTGAAAAAAAAAAAAAAAAAAAAAAAAAGAAATAATAATAATTATAATCAGAATAAATAAATAAAGAATAAATAGATAAATAAATATCTCGGTGCTAGAAGTAACATATTAATATTCCAAATTCTTTTTAATTAAGAAGACGAAATCAAGTACGAGCATAGTACCTAGATCTGGACCTTTGATGTTTTTTTTTTGTCTTTCAAAGGCGACATATTTTTACTTTTTCTGCTGTGCAAAAAAAAAAGCCACTTCAAAAATACGTTAAATTTAAAATAGTATAACGCGTTATCTCGTGCAGTGCACAACAACAAACGGAAGTCGCGAATATTAAATGTGTTAGTGTGGTCTCGATGAATAAATTTTAACAATTCAAACGGAAGTCGCGAATATTTAATGTGTTAGTGTGGTCTCGATGAATAAATTTTAACAATTATGTAATAAAACGTGCTAGTTAAACGGTGAAAGAGCGGAATCTGGTAGAAGAGATAGAAAGAAAAACAGCGAACAGGGTGAGTCTTCTTCTTTTAAAATTATATACAACTGAACTAATATATAATATTTACGAGTGTATCATGTGCAAACTAACAAATACAAGTAGTGATTATCTAGTAAATGTAAATCTCCATACCTAGCTAGACATAATAAACATCTACTAATATTTTGCCTCGTCATACAAATCAAAGTTACCGTAAACACCGGGTTCGAATCCCAGGACCGGAAATATTAGACAAATAGCACACATTAAATCAATTATCAATATATGCAATCTCTTATGCAATACTTGAAAAAAAAAAAAAAAAAAAAAAAAAAAGAAATAATAATAATTATAATCAGAATAAATAAATAAAGAATAAATAGATAAATAAATATCTCGGTGCTAGAAGTAACATATTAATATTCCAAATTCTTTTTAATTAAGAAGACGAAATCAAGTACGAGCATAGTACCTAGATCTGGACCTTTGATGTTTTTTTTTTGTCTTTCAAAGGCGACATATTTTTACTTTTTCTGCTGTGCAAAAAAAAAAAGCCACTTCAAAAATACGTTAAATTTAAAATAGTATAACGCGTTATCTCGTGCAGTGCACAACAACAAACGGAAGTCGCGAATATTAAATGTGTTAGTGTGGTCTCGATGAATAAATTTTAACAATTCAAACGAAAGTCGCGAATATTTAATGTGTTAGTGTGGTCTCGATGAATAAATTTTAACAATTATGTAATAAAACGTGCTAGTTAAACGGTGAAAGAGCGGAATCTAATCTATTAAGTATTTAGTCATGCGCACAACGACTCCCCCATACAAAAAAGAAGAAAAAATAAAACATAAAAAAAAAAAAAAAAAAAAAAAAGAATTGTTTTCTTTCTCTCCCCTAATGAAGTAGCCTCTCATCTAGTCTTCAAAAGGAGCGGAAAAATCTTATATACATATGTACTAACCCAATTCCTTTCTAGACCTCCTTTACTTTGCCAAGTGTGGGAGGTGTCAAAACATTTTTGCTAGACAAATCACACTAGGCGAAACAAACAAAATGACTGTCTTTATACAAAATCAGGCCTCACCCTCATTCTCCGTATTGACCACGCCATCTGTGTCAGAGGGAAATAATGCGCGGAGGGGATTCTATCCCATACCAAATAACACAGTCAACCCACTACACTCATGCAAACTGTCTGTAGCCACCTTTAACTGCAGATCGCTTAGAGGAGAAGACCGACTACTTACACTGGAAGAAGAACTCACAAAGATCAAATGGGACGTTGTGGGACTTAGTGAAGTAAGAAGACCGGGAGAAGAACTCATCGAGAGACCAAACGGAAATAGCCTATATTACTCAGGAACTAAATCGGGTAAACTTAGTGGAGTAGGGTTTATGGTAAGTAAGAAACTAAAAACGAATATTGTCGGGTTTACAGCAACATCAGACAGAATGGCAATGCTGACAATTAAAATTAATAAAAGATACAACCTTCAAATTATTCAAGTCTACGCACCCACAACAAGCCACAATGACGAAGAAATTGAAAAATTCTACGATGACCTTAGGAATCTAAATGGAAAAAAGAAAAACCACTTTAAAATTATCATGGGAGACTTTAACGCAAAAATTGGACAAACAAGAGAAGATGAAGAGTGCACGGGTAATTTTGGCTACGGGGAAAGAAACGAAAGAGGAAACCGAATGATAGAGTTTTCGCAAGCGGAAAAAATGTACGTATCAAATACGCTCTTTAAAAAGAGATCACAAAGAAGGTGGACGTGGAGAGGGCCAAATGGCACATTAAACGAAATAGACTACATACTGGTTAATAATAAAAGAATGATTGAAGACTGTAAGGTAATTAACAGATTCAACACGGGAAGTGACCACAGACTTGTACAGTCCACCATCAAAATAAACACAAAAATGGAGAAATATAAACTTATCAAGAGCCAAAAGACAAGAATAAATATAGAAGCACTGCTCTCAAATAAAAGAGAAGAGTTCCGCTGCCAAACAAAATGCAAACTCCAAGCTCATATGAGAGAAGGAAACCGAGAAAATATAGAATTATGGAGTGAAACTATAATGGACGAAATAAAAGAAATCGCATTTAATGTGGGGGGAAAACCCCAAAAACCCAGAGACTCAAAAATTTCAGATGACACAAAACAACTCATGACAAAAAGAAGGGATTTCAAAAAAGACGATAGTATACAACAATCAATCGAATATACCGAACTATGCAAAACAGTAAGGAAAAAGGTAAAAGAAGACATAAGAAAATATAACTTAAACCTAATACAAAAGACAATAGAGCAGAACCGAAGCTACA
This sequence comes from Odontocerum albicorne, assembly GCA_949825065.1. NCBI lineage: Eukaryota > Metazoa > Arthropoda > Insecta > Trichoptera > Odontoceridae > Odontocerum > Odontocerum albicorne. Next base: position 2,664 of record CATKWJ010000632.1, on the reverse strand, counting down.
AAAGAACCTCCCAAATGCTAAGCGACGGAAACAAACAAATAACGGCCCTGCTCAAAAAGGATAACAGCAAAACCGAAAATCGGGAAGAAATCATAAAGCGAGTCCACGAATTCTACTCAGAACTATTTCAAGACATTGAAAACACGAGAGATAGACCGAACAACCAAACAAATGATCAGGTTCCCGAAGTTCTTATTAGAGAAGTTGAAAAAACCATAAATAGTATGAAAAACGGAAAATCGGCAGGAGATGACGGCATAACAATAGAAATTCTTAAGGCAGCAGGAGATGAAATATATCCCATCTTAGCAAAAATAATGACACACTGCATTAACAACGGGAAAATTCCCACAAAATGGAACACAGCAAAAGTGATTCTCCTTCATAAGAAAGGAGACAAAAACGACTTAAAGAACTATAGACCCATCAGTCTCATGCCAATCATTTACAAAGTATTTACAAAAATAATAACAACTAGAATACAAAAACAGCTAGACGATATGCAACCAAGAGAACAAGCTGGATTTAGAAGTGGATATAGTACAATGGACCATATACACACAATGAGGCAAGTAATAGCAACATCGAATGAATATCGAAGACCCCTAAGCATGTGCTTCATAGACTTTGAAAAAGCATTCGACTCTGTAAAACACGAATACATATTTGAAGCACTCAGGAAACAAGGAATACAACCGGCTTACATAAGAATAATACAAAATATCTACCTAGAAGCAAAAGCAGTGGTGCATCTTCCAGAAAAAACAGAGGAAATAACAATTACAAAGGGAGTAAGACAAGGAGACGCGATGTCACCCAAACTCTTTACAGCTATACTAGAAGAAATATTTAAAACCTTAAACTGGGAAGGTATGGGCATAAAGATCGATGGCGAATATCTCTCTAACCTGAGATTCGCAGATGATATCACACTACTAAGCGAAACAAGAGAAGAACTGGAAAAAATGATTCAAGAGCTTAACTTAGCCAGCAATCGAGTGGGCTTAAAAATGAACCTCGCTAAAACCAAAGTAATGTTCAACCAATATACACGTGCATCAACGAGACAAATTAAGATTGGCGACATAGCCTTAGAAGAAGTCCCCCACTATATATATTTAGGACAACAAATATCAGCAGACGGGAATATGATCAATGAAATTAACAGAAGAATAAAAATGGGCTGGAGCGCATTTGGAAGGAACAACAGAGTTTTCAGAGAAAATCTCCCGTTATGTCTAAAAAGCAAAGTCTTCGATCAATGCATCCTCCCGGTACTCACATACGGCTGTGAAACGTGGACCCTTAACTCAAAAATAATACAGCGCCTCGTCACTACACAAAGAAGCATGGAAAGAAGTATGCTGGGGATAACAAAAAGAGATAGAAAGACAATTACGTGGATAAGAAGCCAAACGAAGGTCACAGACATAATGGAAAGAATACTCAAAAGTCAATGGGAATGGGCAGGACACGTGGTGAGAAGGGAAGACAATAGATGGACTAAAAAGAGCACAGATTGGATACCACGAGAAACAATCAGACCGAGGAGAAGACCTCAAAACAGATGGGACAGACCCTTCGTAAAATTCGCAGGCGTGACCTGGCAAAGAGAGGCGAGAGACCGCAAGATATGGAAATCTTTGAAAAGCGCCTTTACCCAGCAGCGGTCAAACCAAGACACAGAAGAACAATAAAGATTTAAACCAAACAAAACGACCAACAAGTAAATCTAAACCTGAACCCGACATATTCACAAACTTTTATGCTAATTCATTCGAAAATAAATTACTACTTTAAAATAATATCTATGCTCTCAACTACTGAGGCTACTAATGCATGTACTAATAATTCTTTCTTTCCAGCATTTTAATACCACACCAAGTGTACCAATATGGTTAAAATCGAAGCATTTCATGCTGAGACAAAATCACTAGGTGTCCTCCAAAGCTGTACGGCAGACAGAAAACGGAGGTAGCCACTACCCTTATATGACAAAACCTGTCGGGTTTCACTAAGACAACCGGTGAACAGATGTGAAGTCCAAAATTTAAGTCATAGGGGTGCCCTCACTCAGCAATGGGTAGAAAAAGGGCAGATAAAGATAAAGATATATATATATATATATATATATATATATATATATATATATATATATATATATATATATATATATATATATATATATATATATATATATATATATATATATATATATATATATATATATATATATATATATATATATATATATATATATATATATATATATATATATATATATATATATATATATATATATATATATATATATATATATATATATATATATATATATATATATATATATATATATATATATATATATATATATATATATATATATATATATATATATATATATATATATATATATATATATATATATATATATATATATATATATATATATATATATATATATATATATATATATATATATATATATATATATATATATATATATATATATATATATATATATATATGTTTATTTATATATATATATATATATATATATATATATATATATATATATATATATATATATATATATATATATATATATATATATATATATATATATATATATATAAATATATATATAATAAGCTTGGCCAACTG
>CATKWJ010000631.1:0-29181 GCA_949825065.1 Odontocerum albicorne | reverse complement strand
CTCAGAACAATATTAAATGGGGTTCAAGTGTGTTAAAACCGAAGATAATAGGGAACTATTAATGAAAAAAACAGATATCCGATTCAAAAGAATTTCGTTTTTGAAAGACATTAAGCGTTATAGACTGGGAAATAGACCAATCATCTACACAGATGAGACCTACATCCACAGTACGCATACCAACTCTAGAGCATGGTCAGATGGCTCCAAAAATGGCTTCAAGGCAGCCGTATCCAAGGGACGACAATTTATTATTGTTCATGCTGGAGGATCAGATGGCTTTGTTCCAAATGCACTATTAATGTTTAAATTTAATCAAAAACCAGGTGACTGTTTAATAATAATATTTATATAATACAAAATAATCTTATATTTCCCTTTTTTAATAAATACATTTATGTTTCAGGTGATTATCACGACGATATGAATTTTAACAATTACGAGAAATGGCTTCGCACAGAATTGTCTCCAAATTTAAAGCCCAATAGTCTTGGTGGTAGACAATGCATCCTACCACAACAAATTAATCAATCCTGCCCCAGCACTTAATACGTCAAAAAATGAAATGAAACATTGGTTAAGGGAACACGCTATTCATTTTACAGATACTATGCTCAAACCTGAGTTATATAATTTAATATTAATGCATAAACCTCGCACGAGAATGTATAAAATTGATGCTATGTTATCATGGCTGAATTTGGACATAAATTCCTAAGGCTTCCACCATATTATCCAGAATTGAAACCTATTGAAAAAAATTAGACTTCAATAAAAGGTTACATGGCATCCAAAAATGTCAATTTCAATATGGATGATGTTATAAAACTGACTGAAATCTCTATACAGGATTGGAGGAATGTGTCGCCATATTGAACAGGAAGAGAATCGTCGCTCGGAAAACGAATGTTTTGTAGGCAGTTAACAAGACGGCAATCTTATTATTAACCTACAAAATTATTCCTCTGATAATGTGTCGCCATATTGAACAGGAAGAGAATCGTCGCTCGGAAAACGAATGTTTTGTAGGCAGTTAACAAGACGGCAATCTTATTATTAACCTACAAAATTATTCCTCTGATAATGTGTCGCCATATTGAACAGGAAGAGAATCGTCGCTCGGAAAACGAATGTTTTGTAGGCAGTTAACAAGACGGCAATCTTATTATTAACCTACAAAATTATTCCTCTGATAATGTGTCGCCATATTGAACAGGAAGAGAATCGTCGCTCGGAAAACGAATGTTTTGTAGGCAGTTAACAAGACGGCAATCTTATTATTAACCTACAAAATTATTCCTCTGATAATGTGTCGCCATATTGAACAGGAAGAGAATCGTCGCTCGGAAAACGAATGTTTTGTAGGCAGTTAACAAGACGGCAATCTTATTATTAACCTACAAAATTATTCCTCTGATAATGTGTCGCCATGTTGAACAGGAAGAGAATCGTTGCTCGGAAAACGAATGTTTTGTAGGCAGTTAACGAGACGGCAATCTTATTATTAACCTACAAAATTATTCCTCTGATAATGATTCATTTTATTTTATAATAAAAACTTCATTATTTATTCTTAATATGTTTTATAATGTTAATAATTGTTATAGATTTCTTTATGAAAAAAAAATATTTTTTTTAGATTTCTTTATGTTTATACCACAATTTATTACGATGATATCCACTCTGTTAATTATATTGTGTATTTTTTTTATAAAATTTTATGATTTTTTAGAAGTTTTTATGTTTCTACCGCAATTTGTTTTATCAAAATAATAATCACTGCTTTAATTCTACTGTATTTTTTATTTCAAATTTGAATGTATGAAACGTAATGTATGCTATTGATGTTTCTTTCATGTATTGCTTTTGTTGTCTTTTGAAATAATTTTTCCGTCCTTTTTTAATTTTAAATAAAACATTTAAAATATGAATAAACTTTTCTATCTCATTATGATTGGGCACATTCTTCTACTTTTGTATAAATATTACGTCGCCCAAAGTATGGTTTATTTTTAGTAATTTATGTAGTTAGTGAAAGTTAAGGATATAGATTATCACAAATATATTAGAGGAATATAAACTGAATTCCTGTAATTAATAAATAAACTATTATGGTTAATCATGTAATGGAAAATTATAGTGAATATAAAAAAAATAGAGTAATTACAAAAGATAGACAGTTACAAATAATTAAATTACATTAATATGACATAAAAATTTTCAACATAAATCACTATAATTATACATTACTTACCTGCATAGTTATTTTATTACGCGGTGAATTGTTAAACAAACATTTTTTTTAATAATAGATTTTTTTTATTAGGTACATTAAATATTATATACCATGCAGGGTGCGTTTTATGTTCCAGGGCGATTTTGTTTGGCCGCCATTTTGATTTGGCTGTCATTTGTTAGTTCATATTTAACAGTCGTAGAGAGTGATCAATAACAATATATTAAGAGAATCTAACTTCGCAACAACGTGTTAAAGTTATTAAAACATTTTATTTAAATAATTGAATGTTTTTTTTGTTTAAATCATGTGCCAAGCAAGTCAACCATTCAGCGTGAAATAAGTAATTTTGAAATTTTGTATACACTGGGAGATAAAGCAAAGTCTGGGCAACAACATAGCCAACGTACGCCAGAAAATATTGATGCAGTGAGACAGTGTTGGTGAACGTCCGTGCACCTCTGCACAATAATTGGGAATGTCTCCATCATGTTTGTTAAAAATTATCAAAAAATATTTGCATTTTTATACGTATAAAAGTCAATTGACACAAGAGTTACAGGAAAATGACCATAAACGGCGGCGAGATTGGAGTGCTCGGGTTTTACAGGTCGGTATAGACGACCACCATTTTTGACAAAAAATCATCATGAGCGACGAGGCACATTTCGACTTGGCTGGCTTTGTTAATAAACAGAATAGCCGCTGAAAATCCTCAATTGATACACCAACGACCATTATACCCTCCTAGTGACTGTATGATGCGCCATTTGGGCCAGCGGCATCATTGGGCCATATTTATTTGAGGATGCTCGAGGCAATGCTGTAACAGTTACTGGTAATTGCTATCGTGACATGTTGGTAAACTTTCTTGTGCCCGAATTGGATCAATTAGGCCTATAGTACATGTGGTTCCAACAGGACGGTGCCACATCACACACAGCTCGTGCTACGATGCAAATTTTGCGAGTACCTTTTCCCGGACGAATAATGTCAAAAAGTGGTAATATCGACTGGCCCCCACGATCCCCTGATTTGACCGCCCCCAATTATTTCCTATGGAGTACTTGAAGGGAAATGTATACACCAACAAACCAACCGCAATCCCGATGCTTAAGGACAACATTCGAAAAGAAATTGCTGCAATAACATAACTAACACCAGAAGTCTGCGAGAATGTTATGAAAAATATGCTTGAAAGAGCTCGCGTTTGCGCCACGGCCAGAGGCGGCCACTTGACCGACATTATATTCCATATATAATGGTAAAGACCATATACTCGTATGATCAATCAATTAAATATAAATTATAAACTTGTGTTTCATTTAAAAGTTATAAAAAAAACATCGGCTGGAACATAAAACGTCTAAACCATCCTATACCCATCCTTTTAAACCATCCTATACCCGAAGGTCTCCATATTTCGCTAGAAATCTACATTGATATCGCCAGATTTCTGCCAAAAATTGGTAGAAACAAAATAAAAAAAGAGTTTTTTTGGTAATTATTGGTAACTTTCTGCAAAATTAGCTGCCATTGTCGTAATCGAGAAATATTCTTAGACGTCACCTTGTTTGAGAAACAGTGTGGGTCGTGGTAAGTAATCGTGCAGCTATGGTTTGTATTTCGTATACGCTTTATATGAATTCACTAAACTAAACGTTGATCACGAGGATAGTAAAATTAAGCCACCAAGTAAAAAAAATTCATTACTAAGCGCACATAAGGTAAATTAACATAATATTTTGCCAGATAAGTTTATCTATTGGTCCAGACTTTAGACGGGTCTCTCTCAAATTCCGCGGTCTCTGTCTTTCTTATAGGTAAATCTCATACTCGAGACAGACGAAAAAACAGATTTGTTATCACGTTTCTCGAAGACGGGTAAGAAATCCAGTGGACATTCGAATCAAATTTCATGCGGGATTTACTTTTTGTTTTGGATATGTTTTGTATTCGCCTTAACATTTTTATGCCTACACTTTGAATGGAACAATAGTATGTTATGTTAGCATGTGTTGTCTGCAAATATAAAAATACTAAGAAAAAAAATTCAACGTTTTTCTGAAAAACAGTTCTATGAAGTAGCAATTAAAGAAATTTCAAATTTGTTCAAATGTTATGGCTTTTACTTTGTGCAGTTCCGTATTAGAATATTGAATAATAATTGACTTCGTTATTTCAGTAATTCTTTAAGTTAATGAAATTAATGTAAACTTTGCGGAACCTCTCTAACTTTATTCGTAAGTAGTTAACAATAATTTGCCTTAGTACATACATACATATTTCTCTAGAATTTCCTTAACAAAAGTTTTCACTTTAAATTCCTTCATAATAAAAAAACATTGTCATTGTGGAAGCAATTTATTCGAGTAATCCATTCTAGATTGATGAATATAGTTGTTTGGAAATAAAAGGTCCCTCGAAATGTTCGATTAACGCCTTAGACCACAATTTGTTTTCTTCGATGCGAGACTTTGATGTATGGAAGTTAAGCTTTGCTCTTGGTAGAAGGGTGAAAGTGAGATGTGGCGATGCGTTCACTAAGAAACAGTTGTGGATTGTCAATGTTTGGAAATAAAAGGTCCCTCGAAATGTTCGATTAATGCCTTAGACCACAATTTGTTTTCTTCGCTGCGAGACTTTGATGTATGGAAGTTAAGCTTTGCTCTTGGTAAAAGGGTGAAAGTGAGATGTGGCGATGCGTTCACTAAGAAACAGTTGTGGATTGTCAATGTATGAAAAAAGCTGAATTAAGACATCAAAATGAATGGATTTGAGTAAGACAAAAAAGGAGTGTTTGATACGTGCTTCGATAAAAAAGAGGGCACGATGTGATGATACGTTTATATTTCAAAGCGAGACTCAAATTGAAAATACATATCAATCAGTTATATAAAAATGCATCTCATACAATCAAAGTTTTTTAGTTCGCAACACACTTTATTCTAAAATACTTGGAATTTAACTACTTTCCACCAAATTGTTATTATTTTTAACGGACATGTCAAAATGATAAGTGTTTAATAATTAATAACACGGAAGTTAATAAATGCTACCTGACCCATCCAAGGGTAACGAAAAAAGGTCGAGAAATGGTACTGTGCCAATATCCATATTAAGACAATGGTATTTGATAAAAGCGTTTATTTGTTATATAGGTTCAATCGTTCAATAAACACTTAAACATAAATAGATAACCTTAAAAGTACAAGCATCCAATAAAAATACAAGCATCCAATAAAAATATAAGCGTCCAATAAAAACTTAATCATATAAACATAACCTTGAAATCATTTCGTTATAACTTAATTTATAGCACCTCTCATTTATTTTTGTAACTTTCCTCATATTATTTTCATTTACTGAGTTTAATACAATAGCATAGATACCGATAATAATTATAAACAAATACTGGTTTATATTTTATTAACTGTACATAATTTTACTTAAGATAGTGAATCTATACTCATATCAAATTTCACGTTAGACTCTCTGCCTGTTATGAGAAAGCGGACCTACACCTGCGAAATTCACATATAATCACGCATAAATAATGGCACTAGCCTGAGCTGCAGCCGCTCTTTACATTTGGTAACTATCAACAACTAAAAATATGATCGTGATTTCATTGATCATCCCAGTACCCACCCCACGCCTCAGCCCAACAAAATATAAAATGAAGTAATTTACAACATTCGTTAAGACGCAATAAATCCACCACATGTATAATATTTCAATGAAAGTGTTAAATAAGTATATATAAAGTATTGTGTACTGCAGAAGTAGACAGTCGGAATTTTATCGTAGTCAATTGTCCAGGAGAGAGAAGAAAAAAAACGGACTCCTAGCTTTTATGGTGACTTAGTTTTATTAATTTAGTAAAAAAATACTTTTGTGTACACATAAATATTGTAGTTAAGAATAACCCACTTCGAAAAAAAATTATCTACCGGAAGTTTAACGCTGGTTTACAGAATATATGTGTCCAATAAAAAAAATTATATATGTCGTTATACTTAGATAGGCAAGGCCACTGAATACAGCAGGCAATATTTTCACGAGTTGCAGACATACACTGGTATTTAGGTCTCTATCAGGTATCCAAGCGCAGTCGGCTCCGCGGGATGCCTCGGTGTTGGCGCAGGGCGGCCAGGTGAGGGCGGCCAGGTGGGGTCGTGGGGTGGGGGGAGACCCGAAGGCATTACTTCGACAGTCTTGGTATGCGAGAGTTTTGTGTAAACTTTATAAGAGGCCTAGATTATTCAATCGTAATTTAAATTGCTCGCACGATTTTACATGTGAATGTAAATATATGGATTCGCATCTTTGTCTATTAAATGAATCGCACAAAAGCGTTTCTTTTTGTGAGAATTTCTCGATTGCGGTATGTGTGAAAAAAAACACAAATCATTTGCCATGAAACTAATTCGTTTTTCCATTATTTTCTATAAGGTAGCCAAATAGTTTCAATTGAGAACATCTATGTAACTATCAAGCTGAAATAATTATGCCATAATTATTTTCAACAACACCTTGATTTGGGTAAATCGGAAATTAGTTAGCAAAATATTGCTTTCGAAAAAGAAAAAATATTTTTTATCAAATTTTTTTTACTTAAAAAATTATAAATTCAAGTAGTTGATAATGAAATAAAAATACTTGATATAATTAAGTATTACACTGCCATTTTCCTTTATTTGCTGTTGAATTTGGAAGTTAATTATAAGGACAGGTATTATTATTTAGCTCAACTATGTCACTAAAAAACAATTCACCTAAAAGTCTAGTTAAAACAATATGTAACATAAGTCTATAGCTGAATATAAATAGTTAGTTTTTAATTAGTTTAATTTTTTTAGTAAATTGAACTTATTAAAAGCAATGTAATTAATAATGCTCAATTTATCGTAATAAAGCTAAATAAGCAAATACGTTTAATAGGAATTTGTCATGTTTAAAGAGAGATTTTATCAGGAGTAAACAAGAATGATATAAATATGAATAATGCTCAATTTATCGTAATAAAGCTAAATAAGCAAATACGTTTAATATGAATTTGTCATGTTTAAAGAGAGATTTTATCAGGAGTAAACAAGAATGATATAAATATGAATAATGCTCAATTTATTGTAATAAAGCTAAATAAGCAAATACGTTTAATAGGAATTTGTCATGTTTAAAGAGAGATTTTATCAGGAATAAACAAGAATGATATAAATATGAATAATGCTCAATTTATTGTAATAAAGCTAAATAAGCAAATACGTTTAATAGGAATTTGTCATGTTTAAAGAGAGATTTTGCGAAATATAGGAGCTGTTTCATGAAGTGATTTTACTAAATTTGCACAGTATGAATCGTATGTGTCTTTGATATGACACCAATGTAAGCTTTAGTATTTAAATACTTCCGGAATATTTACAATACCTATAAGACTAAGTAAAATTCGCAAATGAGATACTTAATCCATCTTTCGAATGTTATATGTACATAGTACCATTTACATAACATGTGACTCAGAAGTAGTGGCCCATGAATGTTCCATAAACCAAAATTTTTCGAAATATTTAATGTAGCTTGAAGTCAGCTTATTTTGTGTTCGATCAATTATGAATATTACCTTTTTATACGACAAATCGGAATAGAATATAGTACGTATAAAACGTATAGAAATATATCGAATAGTATAGGAAGCTTCATTAAAATATTTAATGTAGCTTGAAGTCAGCTTATTTTGTGTTCGATCAATTATGAATATTACCTTTTTATACGACAAATCGGAATAGAATATAGTACGTATAAAACGTATAGAAATATATCGAATAGTATAGGAAGCTTCATTAAAAAAAACGAAGATGTGCTATAGAGTGGCGTGCAAGAATCGTTTGCAATAGCTCGACGTTTAGCGGCAAGGGTTGTGCGGAGGATGGCGCCTCCCGGGCCGTAAATCACGATGCAATTGATATTTTGTGCTGAAATAAATTATTCCGCATGCGGGGAGAACAGGGCTGTCGGTGGTGACGTGTTACTTCACTGGGAGTTGCCATGGACATTTATTGGTCTTTTGAACGGAACGTTTTTGGTGCTTGTGATATTTGTTTTGCACCTGAAATCCGAATGGAGGGATACCAACGCAATATACACTGCTGAATTTGCTTATTTGTTGAAAAATTAAAAGCTTACGTTAAATGTTGTTTGGTTATTCGAGGTGATGACCACATTTGCATAGATAAATTTGAATCTTTGAATCTAGATTGCAGGGGAACTGATGCTTTCAAGAGGAATTTCACAGTAATGCTGGCACTTTTCAGGAAACCGAAGAAAATAAGTAATTGCAGTGTTAACATGTTTCTTTAAAAATAAGTGTGAATCAAAACTCTTGTCAAATGATAGTTGTCTGCTATTGTTTACCATAAAAATAAGTTACATGCTATAAGTCTTTTTTCTCTTAGTTTTTGGAAACTTTGTTATTTACAATTCTGTATGAAGTAATTCGAAATGCCGTTAAAAACCTACAAGATTCTTCAATAACACGTAAATCCACCTGACAAAATAGCGCTGGTTAACCGTTACAAATGATTCATCTGATTTAACATTTCGTTGCGTGTTTCGATACACAGGTAAGCCAATTAGATATTACTGGCAGATGCTGATTGGTACAAACATGAGATTGGTTTGAAAAAAAAATGTTACGAGTATCTCCAAAATACTTGGTCCTTAAACTTAACATAACATATATGGAACATTTTCTTATAAACTCACTGTAAAATAAACATGAAAAAATATTTAGATACTTTTGATATCATTAATTTAATACGGAAAGATAAAAAATATTTCTTTACGTGAATCAGATTATTAATTGCATTTCGTAAAAGTTCTTTCTGCTGAGCATGTTGTTTACATTTTATAGATATTATCCCTAAAAAGTTTAAAGATGGTATTTTATAAACCATTTGAATGTACGATTATTTAATATCTTTACAAAAAATGTGTTTCATACATATATCATACATGGATATGTCATGTAGGAAAACACAATTATTATATATATCGTAGAAGATATCAACGCGTGGTTTTTAAAAACACGAAAATCATGATATATGTTGTTAATTTTTAAAATTATTTTTATTATCATTGTATAATTAAAAATACACATATTAAATAATAAAGGATGTTTAAAGACAGAAGGTAAAAAAATGAGAAAAATCTTTGTCGTCAAATGTTGGAAATTTAAATAGGTTGGCGACTGGACGCACGGCAAGGGTTATGTAAAATGAAAAATATTTTGTTTGATATTATTTCAAAAGGTCGAACGCAAGAAATTAAAACGAAGGAAGAGTTTTCACACTGTCTTCATATTTCCGCACTGATCGCTGAAGGAATACTTCATGTACAAGACCGGGACAAAATCGATCTGGCGGTTGCAGACACCCGAATTGCGCATAACAAAGGAAAAACAAATGTATGTATGTAAAAAACTTGATTCCCAAAACCAATCCCCTGAACACGAGACAGACGTCTTACCAACTAGACCACGGAGGTCGCCATATTGTCTCACGGCCACGCTCTTTAACATGTCTGCATCATCAATTCTGATGAGGTGTAAATTGCGATTGAATTAAAAATTAACTCCGTCATAAAAATGTTTAATTTTTTCCAAACCCATACAAATCGTTACCATGTTTTGTCGAATATCTGAAAAAGGTTAAATGTGGATTGGGTCTTAATATTAAATAGCTACGAAGGTTTATTCTCGAACAACTTTGTTTGTTTACTGAACATCGGTTATCAAAATCTTGTGAACAGCTGCAAATAACAATAATCGACAGATAAAGAAATCAGCGTAATATACACCATTTTGAGTGAAGGACAACCTATTCCGTGTTTTATAAATAAATATAGCCATTCTGTAGTGATAACTCAGAATGGCTATATTTATTTATATGTACAAAATACAATACAGACGGTTGTTGTTCGAGACTTCCCTCACGATTCCCGATATTTCAGGTTATATCCACTAAAGTGATCTGTAAAAGTAAGATCTTACATGGCTTAATACATATCTGGATCGAATTTAGCATATTGTGTGTTGAAAAACGAGTACAAGGACATCTATTGGAATTCAATCAGATGAAAAAGTTGGAAAGTACATATTTTTAGAAATGTTTTGACGAATGCCACATAAAATCTTCTTATCATATATGATACACATACCATTTCATATTTTGTCACGTAAACTTTTTGTTCGATAAATGCAATACAAGCATTCGAAGTGAAATGTTATTAAATTATAGGATTAAATTTGAAGCAAACTAAAAAGTCTATCTGATAATAATAATCGGTGTCAATTGTCAAAAACATCCTACATTTAATTGGAAGTATGTAGTGTAGAGTCAATCAAAAATTGTAGGATGAAATTTGAAGCAAACTAAAAAGTCTATCTGATAATAATTATCGGTTTCAATTCTCAAAAACATCCTACATTTAATTGGAAGTATATAGGGTAGAGTCAATCAAAAATTGTAGGATTAAATTTGAAGCAAACTAAAAAGTCTATCTGATAATAATTATCGGTTTCAATTGTCAAAAACATCCTACATTTAATTGGAAGTATATAGGGTAGAGTCAATAAAAAATTGTAGGATTAAATTTGAAGCAAACTAAAAAGTCTATCTGATAATAATAATCGGTTTCAATTGTCAAAAACATCCTACATTTAATTGGAAGTATATAGGGTAGAGTCAATCAAAAATTATAGGATTAAATTTGAAGCAAACTAAAAAGTCTATCTGATAATAATAATCGGTTTCAATTGTCAAAAACATCCTACATTTAATTGGAAGTATATAGGGTAGAGTCAATCAAAAATTGAAGGATTAAATTTGAAGCAAACTAAAAAGTCTATCTGATAATAATAATCGGTTTCAATTGTCAAAAACATCCTACATTTAATTGGAAGTATATAGGGTAGAGTCAATCAAAAATTGTAGGATTAAATTTAAAGCAAACTAAAAAGTCTATCTGATAATAATAATCGGTTTCAATTGTCAAAAACATCCTACATTTAATTAGACGTATATAGGGTAGAGTAAATAAAAAATTGGCATTTTACTATAAACTGGATGAATAATGAAAGATCGGATCAAATTGAAGAATTCTGCTTTTGCTATTGTAGCGAATTTTATCGCTTGACTTAAAATTCAATCATGCTCTTCAGCTTTGCACACTTGTTACCTTCCATGAATTAAAATCTCTACAACTTTTTCATCCCATTATTACTTTGGTCTACCTCTTCCTCGGTCTCCATTCATCTCAGGCATACTCGTATGTATTTTGTTGGCGTCATATTTCCTCAATTACCTTCAAAAGTGACTTAGGTCCTTTTATATAAATGTTAATGCCCAAAAGACGAAATATAAAATAGCTTTGTATGAAAATGAGTGTTTTTAATGCGAAATTTCCAAATACGAGTATATGGTACATTTTACTAGTTTGATGTTGTTGTGTGCGTATTTGAAATTACAAATACACCATAAATGTGTTGAAGTGTGTTGGATTTTTTGCATATACATAAATTATTAAAGCAGTACTTTAAAATTGAACTCGAAGAGGCAATAAAAATATGATTATTGATTATGGGTATGAAAGTCGTATAATATTTATGTAAGTATAAAGTTAAAAGGGATCTCAATTGCGGTTGTTCATATCATATTCATAAAATAGAATTATTCAAAATCTCTCAATCTCCAGCAATCTATTTCATTTCTGTCTTAACATCTTGGGTATAACGTCACCATATGATGCAGTCGAAGAAATTGTCAAGAGATCATGTAACATATATGTATAAATTGTTTACTAATATTTCGAAATATTGAACTCGCTGTAATACATAAAAAAGGAGATATTAACTTTTTATACGAATAATATTTCTATACTTTGTTTTACATTATTTTTATACAATGTTATGAAAATGCAATATGTGTTATGTAAACCTGTATCAAAATACGAAATGTAGTTTTTAAGAAGATTAATGTGAACTAAGAAAAAAACATATTACGGTGGCAGAAATGGTGAAAGACAAGAAAAAGAAAGATAAGAAGTCAATGGTGTTACATGAGAATATGTATGAATGTGAAAGAGGCGATAGATGCTAAATGTGGTCGAAAAATTTGGCACAAAATCTTCTTTGGTTATTCCGAACAAGAAGTTCATTATGGTATGCACGAAAAAAAAATACTTATTTTAAACTGTTAAAAAAACTACGAACGACTGAGTTTAATATACATGTGGATGGAATTGTCCTTTTTCAACTTATCGTATATCATAATACAAAATGAAAATGGCATATAACCTTGTACTCGAATATACCATACACTCTTGCGGAGGCTGGATGATTTATCTCAGACCTTCAGTAGTATTTTGTGCTAAAAAGTTTGAAATGAAATAATAGAAGTAGAAACATTATATTCGATTATCTCCAATAATAAATTTATTCAGATATATCTGTCGAAGTGCGATACAATACGAGTATCAATGATTATTTGATAAAGATTTTAATAATCGATATTTTGGCAACAATGTATTTAAATCAATAAAGTTAAATGTTTGCACTATGATAAGAATATTCGTTTTAAATTTCAATTCCTCAAGATATCGTCACTATGAGCAACAAAAAGGGTAACTGTGGGTCACTTAATCCAATTTTAAATACGATACGATATATATGATACGATATTTTTAGAAGAGTTAAACATATGCATTTATGATAAGAATATTCGTTTAACATTTTTGGAGTTTTCAAAACATATCGTCACTATAATTAATAAGAAAGGTAACTCTAAGTCACTTTGTTCATTTATAGAATTGTAAATGAGAATATGATGTTTTTAGATAAGGATATATTATGTTACATTAAATGGATTTTTTATGCTTCACTGAGTCTTATAATATAAAACAAATAGAAGTCTAATAATTTCAAATGATACTCAAATAAAGCATCAAATTTTGGTTCATATTTATTCACAATATAACAATATTATACATAATATAACTTATGATTTTAAGCATACAAAATCATACAGTTATTTATTATACGTTATATTTGGTCATGTTTTGATTTGTGCAAAATGACTAGAGCTCAAAAATTTGTAAACTTTGATTTTCGAAAAATTCACTTCTAACATTTTCTTGTTCTTAAATTCATATAATTTGCTCAATAATGTCTACCCTGAATTAAAAATAGAATAATAATTATACATAATTTTACTTAATTGAAACAAGGATATTGATACCTTTTAAAAACACACCTCGATACAAATATTTTTCTAACATTTCATATTATACTAATTACATTCTCCAAGTTCTTGAGTATTTTTCCGCACAAAAAGCTGGCTCTTGGCAGGTGATTTTGACGAATCAGTCATAAAACTCAAAAAAAGTCTGACGCCGTGGCGTCGTGTCCCGCTGAGGCAAAAATATTATGTACATACCTGCCTGAAATGTTTGTATCCTGCGGTGTGCCTGGTACATATACAGGAATCTTTCGAGAGCCCAAAATATCCCTATAACTTAATGATATATTCAGATACAAATCTGTTTATTAATTTATGTTAAAATTATAAGCAATAGTGAAGTCGGTTGAGTCAAGTGGTAGAAACACGATGAAATATTTATGATTAAATCTTTTAAGAGGTTAAAACACCATCTATTATATATTTTACTTGCTTAGCCTGGTAGTTAAAACGTTTCATACAATGGATGAAATAATTTAAGAGGTTAAAACACCATATATTATATATTTTACTTGCTTAACCTGGTAGTTAAAACGTTTCATACAGTGGATGAAATAATTTAAGAGGTTAAAACACCATCTATTATATATTTTACTTGCTTAGCCTGGTAGTTAAAACGTTTCATACAATGGATGAAATAATTTAAGAGGTTAAAACACCATCTATTATATATTTTACTTGCTTAGCCTGGTAGTTAAAACGTTTCATACAATGGATGAAATAATTTAAGAGGTTAAAACACCATCTATTATATATTTTACTTGCTTAGCCTGGTAGTTAAAACGTTTCATACAATGGATGAAATAATTTAAGAGGTTAAAACACCATCTATTATATATTTTACTTGCTTAGCCTGGTAGTTAAAACGTTTAATACAATGGATGAAATAATTTAAGAGGTTAAAACACCATCTATTATATATTTTACTTGCTTAGCCTGGTAGTTAAAACGCTTCATACAATGGATGAAATAATTTTCCAGCGTAAACAGAATATTCGAAACAAATACAATATGTATACTTGTTAAAGATATGAAGGAAGGTACGTGAAAAGTTTATGAAAATTAGAGGTTTTCAGCATTTTCTATATAATTGTCAATGAAGATGTAACTGATTTAGATTTACTAATATTTGCTACAAAATATTTTCAATCAATTATAAATATGGCTGTTGTTCGATTTATTCTAAGGGTTATCTTAAGAGATCACGAAATGGTGATTGATACTCTCTTAATATTTTGTTTAGTTTCAAATATATTCTAGACTAATATAATACAGATACGCGAAAAAATAATGATTATGTAGTTAATTTGAGTTTAATAAAACCATATAGTATTTCAAGATAAGTTTTATTGTTCGTTTTTAGATTTCAAGTAGGAAATTTAATAAAGGGAGGATATTTACTGGTCAGATACTTTGCCAAGTTAAACAAACAATATTTCATGTTTAACACAGGGTTGTAGCCAATTTGAGAATATTACTGGTCTTACTGTGGCAAGTTAAACCAAAATTCATAAAGATAATTTTAAAACATTACTGGCCATACCGTGGCAAGTTAAACAAAACACCATGAAAATAATTTGAGAGCATTACTGGTCATACTATGGCAAGTTAAACCAAAATTCATTCTTATTTAATGGCTGTAGCTAATATCATGAGGAATATGGGAGGATATTTACTGGTCATATGTTGGCAATTTAAACAAAAAAAATCATTCTTACTTAATAGTTGTAGCTAATATCATGATAATAATAGGAGGATATTTACTGATCATACTTTGGCGATTTAAACAAAACTTCATTCTCATTTACTTAATTGAAGCCTGATATTTATTAGTCTTTTTGGCAATTGAATAAAATGGGGATGATATTTATTAGTCTTTTTGGCAATTGAATAAAATTAATTTCGTATTTAACACACGTTTGTAGCTAATATCATGAGAATGGTGGGACGATATTTACTGATTCTTAGCCAGTGAGAGTAAACTTTCTTCAAATTATTTAATTCTGTATTTCCATTGTTCTAAGAATGTTTTTGGAGGTATTAAAAAAAGTTTTTTTAAACATGTAGTCATCCTAAGAGCGCCTCAGTTATTACACAGAATAATAGTAGGCTACTTTTATCATATGCATTAGAATAACTTAAAAAAATTGAAAAATAAACAAAATATACAAAAACAGTCCAGAAACTAAACCACAGGGTGTCGACCTGGGTGTAAGGAATGCTAAAAAATGAGTCCACGGTACTGGTCCTTGTAATAAACGATACACTTTTTCTACGATTTCATGAAGAGATAATATTTAAATAAAATCATAGCTTCATCGATGAGTCGTGAGAATATAAGAGGATTGTACACCTGACGCCTCGAGACGTTCCAACTTGAATGTACCAACCTCCAAATCAGCAATGGAACAAAAACTTTAAAATGCTTATCTATTAATGCTTTGCAAAATCCTCGTGACTATGAGAATCGTGTAACTTCAGAAATGCTTTAATATGATGGGAACTAACACTCAGCTTGCCATTTGATAAATTTAATAAAAGTAAAATATCTTTTTATCTGATTTCTTAACACATATATATCTGATTTCTTAACACATATTTAAATTCTCGTGACTATGAGAATCGTGTAACTTCAGAAATGCTTTAATATGATGGGAACTAACACTCAGCTTGCCATTTGATAAATTTAATAAAAGTAAAATATCTTTTTATCTGATTTCTTAACACATATATATCTGATTTCTTAACACATATTTAAATTCTCGTGACTATGAGAATCGTGTAACTTCAGAAATGCTTTAATATGATGGGAACTAACACTCAGCTTGCCATTTGATAAATTTAATAAAAGTAAAATATCTTTTTATCTGATTTCTTAGCACATATTTATCTTATTTCTTAACACATATTTAAATCCTCGTGACTATGAGAATCGTGTAACTTCAGAAATGCTTTAATATGATGGGAACTAACACTCAGCTTGCCATTCGATAAATTTAATGAAAGTAAAAAATATTTTTATCTGATTTCTTAACACGTATTTAAAAAAAATACAAAAAGATTTTAAAGTGAATGCATATACGAGTACGGCTAAAAATTCATTTATCCAAGAAATTCGCAAAAAATCTTTCAAAAGGATAACCTGCTGGAAAAAATTATGAGTAAATATAATTGGACAAAGTGTACGAGTTTTAGAAAGGAGGAAATGTAAGATGGGAGTGAAAAGTTTTGGAAGAAAAATACGATTATTTAGGAGCCAACTCTAATTGTGCACAAATAAAAACTAGACCAATGACATGTATACTAAGTAATTGTATGATGTTGTAAGCGCACAACCTTTTATTATTCAATTATATTGTTCTATATAGAATAAATATGACCTATAATTTTTATGATATATTTATTTGAGTTATGTGAAATTATTGTACTTTTCTCTTTTTATGTGTATTGTCATCGGGTATAATCTGTAACAATAATTACATAAAATAAAATATAATAAATTGAACTGTTTTAGAAATTTTTATTTTCTTAAAAAACATGTAAGATAAGATATCCATTCAGCAAATACGATTAAAAGTAAAATTTTCGATATATTATACATTGATACAAGCTATGACTATTCTCTAAACAGTTTTTGTTTCAATACAGAAAATATAAAACAAGGTTGTTTAACTTATGCTCAAATAAACTTGTCTAGTTAGAGCAACTTGTTGATGAAAAGAGTGGTGGTTCATCGGTTGGTACATCATTACTTAAAGCTTTTTGTTTCAATACAGAAAATATAAAACAAGGTTGTTTAACTTATGCTCAAATAAACTTGTCTAGTTAGAGCAACTTGTTGATAAAAAGAGTGGTGGTTCATCGGTTGGTACATCATTACTTAAAGCTTTTTGTTTTAATACAGAAAATATAAAACAAGGTTGTTTAACTTATGCTCAAATAAACTTGTCTAGTTAGAGCAACTTGTTGATGAAAAGAGTGGTGGTTCATCGGTTGGTGCATCATTACTTAAAGCTTTTTGTTTCAATACAGAAAATATAAAACAAGGTTGTTTAACTTATGCTCAAATAAACTTGTCTAGTTAGAGCAACTTGTTGATGAAAAGAGTGGTGGTTCATCGGTTGGTACATCATTACTTAAAGCTTTTTGTTTCAATACAGAAAATATAAAACAAGGTTGTTTAACTTATGCTCAAATAAACTTGTCTAGTTAGAGCAACTTGTTGATGAAAAGAGTGGTGGTTCATCGGTTGGTACATCATTACTTAAAGCTTTTTGTTTCAATACAGAAAATATAAAACAAGGTTGTTTAACTTATGCTCAAATAAACTTGTCTAGTTAGAGCAACTTGTTGATGAAAAGAGTGGTGGTTCATCGGTTGGTACATCATTACTTAAAGCTTTTTCACGAGAATATTGCACTCGAAGTTAGTTTTTAAACTTTAAAAGTTATATAGCATAGATTTCTGCCATCTTCAGTTAACTACTAGTACTCGTATGAGATGCACGGGAAGAATTCAAGTTAGTTTTGCACGAATCGGATAATGCTAAAGTTTAATGCAGTTTTGCAAGGACGTCGTGATCCAGGAATCAAATAACCTCAGCGTTGTTTCAACTTTCGTGAAGCGAAATTGTTTTTGTTTCCATTAAAGAATAATTGTATCACGTGTATAACCTGTGTTATAGTTATGCAGAAAACTTCAAAAATTTTAAAAACAACTGTGTTATATTTCACTTCAATTATATCTGCAACAAAATGGCGGGCGTACTTCCTAGCATCAAATTCTTACAGCCTCTCTAAACACAATTATGTTAAAAGACCTGAATGTGAAAAATTGACTGTGTTTTTGTGATCGTCGTAAATGAAAACCAAAAACTCATTCTCCTACCTTTACGTTATGGTCGTGTATAAATGGAAATTAGTGTGAGAAAAGCAACGTTGCATTTTTATTTTATAAATCCGTTGTATACAACACAATTAGACGAGATATGATAATTTATTTGAACCCACCATAAATGTACAATTTAAATAATTATTATTGATTTAAGATTGAATCCAAAAGCTTCGAGTTGGAGGCAAATGTTCTACTAAGCATACCACGCAGGTCCTCTATAGTATAGAGGTAGATGTAGATTAATGAAAAGTTTGTGAAGACCAGTTTTTGGAATAAAGCAAAGGGGCACAAGGCTAACTCAAACTAAGCACAACGTGCAGGATTTCAATATTTTAGATAGATATTTAGTTCTCCGTGACGATGTGCGTTCCTTTAATTTTTGAAAATGTTAACCAAAATGTCGACGCTAAATGTAAACTGGCTCCTACACGTTGACTCATAGAACTATTTACATACAAACATTGAAAATCTTTTTTAACTACATCAAAAATATTTGAACACCCTTTGCAGTTGGAATATGCGACATGTAATCCCGTATCAAGTTAGCCGAGCCCCGGACACGAATAGCCGGCGTGCTCCACGACCGCCGTGCCGCGCCGCGCAATCGTTGCCGCAATCAGGGGCTGGCTCGGCCTCCGGGAACGGTCGGCCGCCTCACAGACCGAGATAAGGCCGGCTGCCCGAATCCGACCTGGTCGATGCACCCAGCCTTGAACACTACCTGTGATCACGTATCCTTTCCTCCACGAGAAATACACTGCAGTCTCCCGTTCAAAACTAAATTAGACAACGAAGCAGAAACCAACGGAATAAGACTGATATGTTTATCATTGAACATATTAATACTCCAAAGCAAAGGAAAAGAAGAAAACATCGATTTGTAATAAATTATACATGTGGAGTTAACAGTAAAAGTCGAAACCAGTCTAAAGGTTTTTCAGTGAAAAAAGTATAACCTTTCGTTAGGCACCAAGTCATATGAACTTAATGCGTGATGAGTATGGTACATTTGTTTCTCAAGATGATTAAAATATGCGTTTTCTTTCCTAGGGAGAGCATACAACACAATAACAATCAACATAACATGAGATGTTTGAGTTAAACTTTATATTCTCTTTTTAGAGATGAACAAAAAATAGTAAATCAGCTGACATTCAATTATAATATATATTATATAAATAGAAATTGTATTGATTATATTAGTTACTTTTAATTAGTAGATATCTCTATAATCAAGCACAAATTATTGCAGATTTTTTTCAATGGCTATACGAGTATGTACCAAAATTTCTGCGTTCCCAGCCAGTAAGCCATTTTAAGTTGTTGACAGAACAAATTTTGAACATACGACAAATTATTGAGAAAACCCGAGAATTCAAGACTCTCGTGATATTCTGATTCAAAGAAAATAAAAAGGCTTTGGATTGTATTATATCAAACGGAAGTGCCTATGGAAAGTTCAGGAGGAGATGGGTGTACCGAGAAAACTAATAGTCCTGATTCACAAACTTGTATGTACATAATATGGCATCTGCGAGTAGACAAGTTCCTCTCAGAATCATTCCAGGTGCAGAAAG
The DNA here is from genome assembly GCA_949825065.1 of Odontocerum albicorne. Taxonomy (NCBI): domain Eukaryota; kingdom Metazoa; phylum Arthropoda; class Insecta; order Trichoptera; family Odontoceridae; genus Odontocerum; species Odontocerum albicorne. The sequence goes on along the minus strand of CATKWJ010000631.1, from coordinate 9,181 downwards.
GAGTACGTCAAGGCTGCATAATGTTTCCTGATTTATTCAACATTTACGGAAAATATACCACGAGACAAATACTAGACGGATGTCAAAGGCGGTCGTAAAATCTCCAATATAAGATTCATAGACAACGCTTATACCCAACAACGAAGATAAGATATCCGAGCTTCTTCATACAGTTGAAACGGAAAGCCGCCAACTAGGACTAGGACTATAAATAAACAAAAGTAAATCAAAAATCCTTATCGTGGACCGATTTTAAATTGATAAGTGACTCGTTAAGGGATTGCTAAGAGGTCAACGAGTTTATTTAACTAAGTGCTCTTATTTTGTGGAATAGAGGATATGAAGCAGAGATCCAAAGACGAATTTGAATGGCAAAAACGGTTATGATAAGTCTAAGATATGGACTAACCGGTCTATACTGAGAATAACTAAAGTTGGTTTAGTTAAGTCTTGAGAATCCTTCATAGCACTGTATGGAGTGGGAACATGGACAATGAGAAGGAAGAAACCAAAATGAAAGATGTTTCCATTGTGGTATTGGAGGCGGATGCTCCGGATCCATCCTATGGATCGCGAGGCGCACGTATCATCGTCTGTATCATAAAATAAATGGAGACTACCGAAAGATTTTGAAAAACATGCAGAAAAAGAATCATTACATACTATGGGCATGTTAGAAACATATATGAATGTCTAGAGATAGCTGGTGATCACGCGGACGGGGGCAGTTGAGGGAAGGCGGGTAAGGGGAAGGTGTTCTATCATATGAGATGGACAGATTAAATAAATGAATTAACAGGATCATCTTGAAGCGCTGCATTCAACTTGGCCCAGGACCGGGAGGGACGGAGACAGGTGACATAGTAGAGGATCACAACACTCAACATTGAGCCCACGGTGAAGAAGAAGATAGAGGTAATAAAATAAAATATAGTTTTGTACTTGCACACAATTGTTTAATATGTGAGGTATTGTCAAAGTTCACTGTTTGGAATTAAAGAAAAACAATTAATTTATAAGAGAAATTTAGAAAATGACGATGAGCAATAAATCAAATCAAAATATACTCATACTTAATTCGAAGCAGAAACGATAAAAATTTAATCAATCAATTTATATAAACTCATCTAAGAGAAGATTTTATACTTTTAAAGTTTAAATTTATGTTGAAAGTTTTCGTGATCCAATAAATCGAGATGGGGATGTAAATTTGGTTAATATCAAATACTTCGATGCTACCCGTGATCATTCACTAGAGTCTATTCAAAGTTGACAATAGACAGTCAATCGCATTTATTAGAGGCTGAAGCGAGGATCCAACTGGGAAATTCAGCCTGACTATTAATTAAGAGAGTATCACGTTTACCAGAAGTTAAACCAAATACTCGTATATATACGACACTGGATTGTATCCAGCCAATAAATTTATTCACTACCTTATACTTGATTTATCATTTGAATGCAGTCACACAGATATACAAGTACTTTTTCCTTAGAAATAAGAATGGACTCACTTGTTTTAATTCGGTGTTACAAATGTATGTTGTGTAAACTAAAATTAGACTGCTTTTTTTTATATATATAGACATTTTTAATTTCTCATGTTTATAGGTTTCTACGTTATGTATCGAATCAAATTTGTTTTTTGACAAATTAAAGCAAAAAAAATACTCAGAAAAAGATTTAAAAGAGCCATAGTAAGTAAAGATAGGCACATACTCGTAAATGTATGATACTATACTCGTATTTGTTACCAAACTATAATTTCACGATCCTGAGTGGAAATGAAAAAAATTAAAGTATAAATATCTTGTATGGATTTTAAGCTATATAATATATGATTCCATTGAAGGATTGTGCAATTCTAACACATCACCATACGTGATACGAGGGTTGCTACTTAAGTTTTGAGACAGACAAGTAAATACAAATATTTATCATCGAAAATGGCTTTATTGTTTTTCAAAATACTATTACTCTCCATGAAGATCAATACACTTTTGCATGCGTTTGAACCAAATTTTGAAGCACTTTTTCCACTCCGAATGAGGTAACTTTACAACATGCGTTTTGAACGCATCAACTGCTTCTTCAGGCGTCGAAAAGCGTTGACCTCGCAATTTATTTTTGATGTTCGGGAATAAAAAGAAGTCATTGGGTGCCAAATCAGGACTGTACGGTGGATGACCCATCAATTCGATGTTTTGAGTGCTCAAAAAGTCTCGTGGCTCGTCTTGAAAGACCCATATAGTCGACTGCTGTTTAGTTTCTGGCACACATGCATTGATCCATGATTCGTCGCCTATCACAATCTTATAGACGTCTTTTGAAGCACCGTAATCGAATTTTTTCAACATATCTTTGGACCAATCGACACGAGCCTTTTTTTTGAGTGATTGTCAAATTATGCGGTATCCAACGCGAACAAATCTTTTTGACGACCAAATGTTCACGCAATATTGAATGTATGCGAGTGGAACTAATGCCCAAACATGCCTCAATCTCACGATAAGTCACATGACGATCTTGCAATATCAGTTCACGCACAGCATCCATGTTTTCTGGCTCAACAACCGAATTTGGACGACCTTCACAAAATTCGTCCTGGAGCGAACTACGACCACGATCGAATTCGGAAAACCATCGAAACACAGTGACCCGGGATGGTGCTTTATCACTAAAAGTCGAAGCGAGTTGATCGGCACATTGTTCTTGAGTTAGTCCACGTCGAAAATCATAAAAAATCAAGGCACGAAAATGTTCACGATTTTATTCCGTTTTTGGCTGAGATGGATTTTTCAAGTCACTGTAAACAACACAAATAGCACTCGTATGACAAAATTTTCTGAGCACGTATACCATTAAAAACGTCAAACTTTACGATGCTGATGTCAGATTTGACGTATCTACACTGGTGTTGCCATATATCAAAACTTAAGTAGCATCCCTCGTATATCACGCATGTCAATACAAATGCTATTCCTAATACGCGCAATGAACTTATTTGAACACTTATCATTGGAATTCAATGGCTCGCAAGAGATTTGTAAGAGTATTTGTAAGAGAGATAAGGCTAATAGTTACGTGGGTAAAATAAAAAAAAGTTGTTTTGATAAATATATTTCGGTGATGCTATGTAAAAAGTAATTCCTCAGGCATTGGTGTGAGCAGCCCACTCTTTGTATTCGGTTAAAAGCACTCAGCACTGGATCAAGACACGATAATGGCTAATTATCAGGAGAAAAGATTAATTGTGACAGTCGACACAGAAGGGCGCATATACAAATAAATAGAAGGTATTGTTAAGACCTGAACTGACTCATGTCCGTTACTATTAAAACATACGAGTATGTTTAGTTTACTTGTGTAACTAAATATTTTTATATTCAAATTCTCAAATAATAGAGAGAAATTCTGAGTTAAGGCAAATCAAGTGTTGTGGAGTCCAGTTCTAAGATTGATGAGAAATACTCGTACTCTTGCAACTACACAACATTATCAATAATTTCTTATTTATCTAGTTTAAAGTAAATCATTTAGGGCGTATGAATAATCTGAGTTTTAATGTTAAATAATAAGTCATTTGATTTATTATTTAACATTAAAAATACGCTTACGTCTTTCAAAATATATTAAAAATATGAATATATTTTTAAGGCAATTTTAATTTCCTGTTAGTCTAAGATATAGAGAGAATGTCTTCTGCAAAATAAATATTTATTACAATAAATTCGATATTTACGAGTAATTTTACTTCAAACGTAACTACTAGTATAGTATTGTTGTGTGTACTTGGGGAAAATAAGTACGTCAAGTGTTTTATCGAATAAATGCAATAATGCAAAAAAGCTAATGTGGTTTCATACAAATATTATTAATGTAGTTTTGTTACTTTTTTTGACTTTCAAAAGAAGCTTTCAAGAAAATTCAGTTAAATTGAGGCATAAAGCTTGATATAATGCAATGTAGAAGTGTCTTCGAACATATAAATTAATGGGTAATTTGTCATGTTCGTTGTTCCGAGTTGATAAGAGATTATATATACCTATAACTATAATGACACTCTGCACAGAAATTGAACTAATACTAACTCAGTTCATTTATGAAGTCATAATGGACTGATCAAATATATTCACTAAATTAAATATTGAGCTTTTAATCAAGTGCTGGGAAAATGGAGAAATTTCAAATAATTAAGGAATGGGCTCTTTTAACTGTAGGATTAACGCTGAATGTCAGAAATAATATTTGTATAGATTGCCTCGCTTCATACGAAGACATTTTTAAAGGGTTTTTATTTTGGATATGTAGAAATATTTATCACGATATCTGTCGCTTGGTAGTCGAATCTTAGTTTATATTGGGGTTTTAAGGTTAGATACGAAGGTGACCAAATAATAAAATAAAAATTGGACAAGATCTAGTTTTCCCACTTGTTTGATCAAATTGCCTAATTATAATAAGCTCACTAGGCTTTACGACATAAGACGAAATTTTGACACAATTAAATGCTACACAAATTTGTTAAGTGATATGATTGTTAAAAGAATAACAACTATTTAAAATTGATAATCCATATGACATGCTCGCTAACTGAAAATTTCATTTTAGTGATTCGAGAAGACTTCATATAGAAATATTCCTATATGATATGATACAAAAAAGACGAATTTCATTACGTCCAAGTAATAAGCATTTAATTGACTCAATATTTAAAAAAAAAGAGTTTGAGTTATGTGGGTTTCATATTTTCAATAAATTTAAAAATACGTTACTTTGATTGGTTCCTTTTTGCACATATACGTCAAATTTTCTATCTTGAGGCTGCAGCGTGATAAGTTCTTATCTTGTATGATATACAACACGAACGAAGAATCAAAAACCATACTCCACTGAAAGGGTTCCCTACGAGTTCTCCAGATGCTTGTTGCTTGTTGTTTATGCACATACTCGTAGATATAATCTGAAGATTATTTATGATCCCGATCGGCCGATCGGCCGATCGGCCGATCGGCCGTTCAAGTCGTGAACGACCGAACCAAGCTTGATCCGACAAAGGAGGAGGCAGCTTCGGGCGAAATTCACGTTCAGGTTTATCAATAATCAAAAATAAGTATTGAAAAATTTGCGGACTGCCCTATTGAATAGGTTTCAAGTTCATTGTTTTGTTGGATCTGATCTTAAACGAACACAATTGAAACTCTTTTGTGACTAATTCAAATTAAATTTTGTTTGGGCTTTCGATAAATTCTATAATTCAGGATAATTAGGTTTTTTACAGATTTAACTTTTGGTTTGTTTCAATTTGCTTTCGATAAATTCTATCATTGAGGATAATTAGGTTTTTTACAGATTTTGGTTTGTTTCAATTTGAATTGGAGTATTATTATTAAATACATATCATCACGCCGTGTCTCTTGAGAGGTAGGCAAAGAGAATAGATGACCATACTTGTATATCCAAGTACACAACTATCCCTCTTCCATATCCATACATCATCATAATTGGGCGTTATGCATAAAAGACCCAACCCACAATTTATTTGTTGAGATACTTAAAGAATCATCCACCCGCCATCCATTTTTATGGACATGAAGACGGAATTTGTTGAGATATTTCAATAATCATCCAACAACTTTATATGGACATGAAGACCGAATTTATTGAGATATTTCAAGAATCATCTAGCCGTTTTATGACATGACGACGGAATTTGTTGAGATACTTCAAGAATCATCCAGCCGCTTTATATGGACATAAAGACGGAATTTGTTGAGATACTTAAAGAATCATCCAGCCGCTTTATATGGACATGAAGACGGAATTAAAATACGAAGACAATATTCTGTTATTCATTCTTCTCAGTTTATCTTCTTTCTAAATCTGTCCTACTTGATCTAGCGTTGTTTCCTCAGTCTACCCCTTTCACGCGAACTTTGCACTTCTGACTTGTATATTCGCTTAGTCATTTTCTTCTCTCCATATGTTCGAATCTTCTTAACGTTCCTTTCTTAATCTTACGCATAAGATCTATTTTATCCACGCATTCGTTTCTGATGTCTTCACTCCGTCTTATTTTATACATTGGCATTCGTCATTTTTTCTTAGTGCAAACATATCTACAACATTTTATTATTTTGGCAAGTCTAAGATTCACTTATATATGACAAGGTGGGCGGGGCGAGCACCAGCTCACTGATTGCGATGTCAATTTTGCTCTTACTTTTATTATTTATATGAGTACCTATTTATTTATAAAATCGTGTCATTTGCATTGCTGTAAGGAAATGTAACGTCTACTGGATTATACGAGTGTTTTAATATTCAAACAAACATAATATTTTTGAACATTTCCACATCTAGATACTTGGAAAACTCCATAATACATACTCGTATAATATCAAAATGTCTGGTATTCAATTATCCAGGTTCAAATGAACCTTCGAGACATACGAGTAAATTCCTTGTCTTAAAACTTCAGGTTTGTGATCGCGATGCCATCCAAATACAGGGCTATGAATACAAGGTATAAAGTGTTCCTAAATCGTCTATGGATAAGCTCATTTAAATAATTGATTCGCTTAAAAACTTCTACGATTTTGGCCTAATAACAGTAATTCGACCGAGCCTATCGTGGACCCCTTAGGGCATCTGAAACAAATCATTACATTGAATAATAAACATAAAATTTAAAAACCAATTGTGAAGTCAAAGTTTGGTTATAAAAAAACACAATAAGATGAAAGCAAACAAATGTTTGAGAAAAGAGTTGAGAATATTCTTTTTGCACAGTGCCTCTTTCTATAAGGTCGAAAAAAGAATCTTTAAAAAGATACACCAAATTCTAATCATTGACTAAAAAGGGTCGAAATAGGCAACGCTGGTTTTTCTTCAGGCGATACTGTGTTTATACCTGCTTACAATATAACTTGTAATATTTCTCAGAGCAGTAGGTTCTTATAAAATGTTGATAGTGTAGTCAAATTATGAAGAAGTCTTATGTTTTCGTCACTAAATTTGTATTAACCGAAATGAACATTATGAATTCGACCGGATTGCTTTTGAACCATGCCGCCAATGTTAAGTTCACTTATGGTATATCGTTATGAATTTAGATTTTTTAATGATTTGAATGATAAGTTGATTTTTTTTTTAAATTTATTGAAGTTCTTGCACGTTTCTCAGAAGTCTCAATCAACAAATGCGAAAGTTCAGTTTTTGTTTTACGTAAAAAACATTATCTTTATGTGTATGAATTTGTTTCCTGAAAAGTTACAATTTTCGTAGAGCTTTTGAAATTTATCGATGAAGATATTTGAAATATTTTCGCTGCATTATCTCTATGAAAATGAGAAGAAAACATCGTATAATCAAATCAATTATAAAGAATCATATTATTGTAGCTAGAAGCGTTTCGTTCTTATGAATATTTTAACATAAGATCTTTTAGTATAAATATCATTGGAAATGTATATAATAAAAAAATATGTTTATACAAGTACTAACAGAGTACCTAAAGTACTAAACAGAGTACCTAACATAAAATAGACAAAAATAAAAAAAACGGTTAAAAATAGACACACGAATAAATCTTCGTATAATTTTAATATTTAATATTGATGTTCCTATTTTTTTCAGTAATTAATGGATAAATAAATACAAAGTGAAAAAATAAAATTCGCTAATTCAACATTCACGTACTTTATTTAAAGAAAAAATATTCAACCAGGACTGTTTCGTCACAACAGCAACATCGAGTACGGGGGCAACGATCAGCTCGAGATGGTATCACGTAATTCTGAAGGAACATCTCCCGAGATGATTGCCTTATAAGTAACCACCAAACACGTATGAACGTATGAATCTAAATTATTTATAATGTGAACTTTTTGACTGTAGCATCATGATCTCTGTTAGAAACAATAATTGAGAATTTTGATTGAAAATTTTGAATCTTATATTATGTATGCTGAAACATACACAATGTATAAAGATTACTATATATGCAGAGAGCGCGACACGAACGGGTTCATTCTTTATTAGAAATTAGAGAAGTTCAAGTCTTATAATATTGAATTAAACATCTTTGAGCACTTCGTTAACGGAGCCTCTCCTGAACTCCGAGATGGAGCTCTGCATCCCGCCGCTACAGAGATAAACTGAGCCATCGTGCCAAACAAGTCTAGTAAGTCAAAAGTTTTATGATAAGACATTTTGTTTCACTATAAAAGTGTTGTGGAAATGTCTGTCTGTGAAGCTTCGCAAGGAGGATTCGCAAGAAATAAGTTAAGAACATCCTTTAAATGAAAAGTCTTTCAGAAGCCCTTTGGATGTTTCTATGAAAATCTTTAAAATGAAGTCTTTCAAAAGTCCTTGGGATGACCGTGAGTGAGTTTAGCGGAACTTGAGTGAGTTTAACGGCAAAAAACATCATCATCATAATAAACATGACATGCGAATATATACTAAATAAATGACGAATAGAAAATGCTAATGACATTAGGAGTGCATTAACAGAATGAATAGACAATAATATAATACAATATGCTGAAAATATGAAAATGCATTAAAATAAAATGGTGAGTGAGCGAAGGTATCGGTATTACATCGGGTTATTAAAATGCTGACTAAAACACATTCTCATTAATTATATAATATTTCACGTTCACTTCGATGTTTAAAGAATAAACATAATGAATATTACGTATTGGCGACGTGTTTTGACTTCCATAGAAAATAAAAGCGAGTAAAGAAGGAAATTTTATCCGTTTTTTAATTGAAATTCCTAACGATTTGAATTAAGCTCTTGGTAAAAACTACAAAAAATGGTTATCTTATTCAAAATAATCATAATATAAATAGGCCAAAGCCCGTACAACGGTTGTCGTCAAAGAAAGAATACGAGAATTGAATTTTGAATACAAGAGAGCGAGAGAGGAATACTTCGAAATTTGAATCTCGGTGGGTCCGTGAGAATTTTTCTTTGAACCGGTGTAAAAGGGGACGATGTATAAATGATATATAGTACGAGTATATAAACAAATTCTATATTTATGAATATATATTTTCATAAATGTAGAATTTGTTTTACTTCCGTGAATATTTCACGGGTTGCAACTAGTATAGAATAAAGCGCTCTTATGTTAGAAGTATACGAGTACGACCTCCATACATTAAAAAA